>VZTA01024014.1:66942-138642 GCA_013398855.1 Mohoua ochrocephala | reverse complement strand
GGCTACGGAAGAAATCTCAGTACGGCCTCCAAACGGACTCATCCATCCTGCCACTAGAATTCAAGACGGTTGGGGAGCTGCTGTGGCTGCCATCCGCCTCCACCCCGTCACTCTGGGTGGGCAAGTTAGGGTTTAGCAGCGTGCTGCCGTTGGACGTGGTGGTGCATGGCGGGAGCATCCTGGAAGGGGAGCGGTCCCCTCCCGGCACCATGGGGAACTGGTATGATCCTGACGAAGTGCCATAGTAGAGATATGGAGTGCTGCTGGTCTGGAAAGGTCCACTTTGGTTTTGGGAAGAGCCGGGGTAGGGTGGTGGTAGGTAGGTGTGGTAGTGAGTGGTTGCGGACATACCCAGTGACATGCCTGAGGTGACTGGCGGTGTATAGGTAAAGGTGGCTGGATAGTGCATTCGTGGGTTGGAGAAGCGGCTCTCAGTGAGGGATGAAATGCTTGTGAACTGCCTGGGATCTGAAAATGGGCCCAGCTCTGAAGCACCTAAAAAATTATAACAAAAGACGGGGGAAAACAATTCTGTAAATACCATTTTTTGTATCACGTGATGATAGAATTTTATTTTTCTAAGATAACCCACTTCTTTTGGCCCCCAAGAGAACAGCAGATCATATCAAGCAACACATTGCAAGGAACAGCGTCATACATCTGTCTTCTAGAAGCGCTGGGCCAAACTCATCCCTGGTCTAACTCCACTGATGCCAATGGAGGGAGCAGCATTGCCAACCTGAAGTGTTCAAAGGTCACGAGTCAGGTTGGGGAAAAAAAATCTCAAAAATCAAGAGACTGAAAAAGAGCCAAAAAAAGAAAGGGGAAAAAAAATGTCCAAAATCAAGAGAGTAAAAAAAGAGCCAAAAAAAGAAAGGTGGACCTGAAGTTGATTTGCCTTCTGGTTTCAGAGTTTTGAGGGTTGTGTGTCTCTGGTTTTTTTCTAGAGCCTCTTGAGAAACTCAGGACTGGTTGCACACGAAAGCTGAGATTCCCACCTCAGCACAGGCTGTCGGGAGCTGGGATTTCCAGAAAAGCGGAAATCACTGTGCAACTTGTAATAATGCTCCAAGAGCTGGCAACATCGAGTTAACTGCACCACTGACACCAGGGGAATTACACTGGGGGTGACTAAGACCCACTTCTTGCCTTAAATCAATTTATTTAGGTGAGAATCCACTCGGCTGCTTCCTTTGGCTAAAAAACACTGTTTGCTCATCCGAAGGATGGACAAGGCCATTGAGCTGATAGCAAAGATGCAGATTTTACTCTTCGGAGCAGTCGATGGAAAATTACAAGCCCAACACTCTTTTTGTCATTGAAAAAAAATTTGTTTTCATATGTAGTCTCTGCAGTCTGGTTGAAAAAAAAAAGACCACACAGTTTATGACTACTGTGAACGTCTGGATGGTAACGCTGTGAATTGGAGTCTAACGCAAAACAGGGATGGGTAAACTCATTTTGCCTAATTTCTAATCCCACATCAAACACCCAAAGCTTTGGAGCAGAACTGGAAAGCAAACGTTAGCTTGGTGATGTGCTTAGGAGACTGAGGGATGGACAGGAGCAGAAGACAAAGATTGTGAAAGCTCATACTGAGAGCCAGAAGAGTGGAAAACAAAGAGGGTGTGGGAAAAGGACAGGGGGAAAGAGGGAAAGCCTAATAAAGAAGTACAGAGCAGGAGGAGGCAAATGCAATGGGCAGTATGCAGCAGACACATACACAAGATATTTATAGAGAGCTGGAAAGAGCGAGGTATAAATAAAGGGGGAAAATTATGAAATCAAATGGACCCTCCCTGCACTTCCCAGCTGACAGTCCTACAACTTTACAGCCCTCCAGATCCCCGGGTTCACTCACCTCTGTCAGTCTGCTGAACCTGACTTAACTAAAGGGAAAATATGGCATCTTCTAGATGCCAAACTGACGTGCTAAACACTGAAACACTCTGTGTATCCTCAGCTTAAGATGAAGCAATGATTTTCCTTGCAGACAGGCTTCAGATCTGACCTGCTGACATTGCTGTGTAAAAAGGAAGGTCTCTGCAGCCCTTCTGTTCCTGGTCCACTCTGCTATAAGCAACAGACTCAACAGCCCCTGCCACCTTGTGTGGCACATTTTGGGATTTAGATCGCTGTTCTCGCCTGTTCTCCCAGGTCAGTGAACCCATGCCTACAATGATATCTAAAAGCAGCAGCAAGGCAAAGCTCAGGCACAGTTTGGGTTCAGGCTGGAGGACCTGGGCCACACCCAGCCAAGTCTCCAAACCAGCCTGAAACCTGGGGGTTATAATCCTCCATCCCTAACAATATTGTGCACAGAGCTTTAAGTGGGCAGTAAAAGCCCATTCTAAACTCTGATGACAATGTGATTACTATTATCTTTATCTGGGACTGAATCAGTGACCTACGGGTGAATGGGTCTGTCTCCATCATCAACCCCTCCAACCACAGCACCCTGGAATGTAATATAACTTGTACCTTTACAGCAAACACTCTACTGCTTGATGCAACTTCTTTCGTTCCCAACTGCAAACAATAGCCAGAGGCAATACCACCCAGATTCAAAGCTGTAATTTTGGAACACTATCCTTTATATTGTGAACAGGTCTGATACGTATCTGGAAATATAAGGTTAGAACATAATTTCCCCAGCTGTTCAAAATACTGACTTTCAATCTGCTACTGCTTATTGTCTCTCCTTTTTTTTTTTTATTTATTGTTACTGCAACTCTCCCAGCATGAACAGAGTTGCTCTTAGTTTACTCCGACAGAAGCTAAACAAGACTTTTACAATCAAAGGTGGAATTGATGTGAGCGTAATGGTGTAGAAGAACATCGGTATTTTCAGTTTCTTTGCAACCAATAGGTTTTTTTTGTCTTAATACAAAGCTCTCCACACAGTTTTACACATTAAAAGGCAATCTCCCTTTCAGAGCTAGATCCAAATATTATCTGCATGGGTGCTGCCAAGAGATCATGTCTGTGTGGAACGCCTGGGAATGTGCACACCGCACGTAGGCATTTCAGATGTGGGGCTGCAGACCTCCTTCTGTACCCTAGTAAATCCACACTTGTTTGTTTTTACTGTTGCTTGTAAAGCACAATCCTATTTGCCCAAAGGCCAAACAACTATAACCCTGTCTTATCTCAGTCATGGCTGTCTCTGCACAGCTCCTGCACACTCACTTCTCCAACTCCCCTTTTGCCCAAGTGCCTTTTGCTGTTTCCATAACTCCCTGCACACGGCTGCGATTTGTTCCCAGTCTTACTGGATCTCCATTGTGTAAAGATATTTTTAAAGACCGGAAAAAGTTCTCTGAGACGCCTGTTCTAAAGTCTCATTTCTAGGGGAAACGTACTAAAAAATCAGCTCTAAACCTCAGCTTCTTGCCACCCTCACGGCTGTTCAATCTTGCTGATGCATTTTCACCCTCCTCCTCCTCCTTTCTCTGTGCTACCTCCTTATGTTAAGGTTGATTTTGGTTCTAACTTGGAAACCCCAGATGCCTATTCATTTATACATGCTTAGCTCTGTGCTGGGCTGGGAAGATAAATAGTTCTACCGGGTATGGCACCCGTCTTTGTAAATCTAGCTGTGCACAAACAGTGATGTGGATCAGCAATAGAGTAACATGACAGTGCAAGTATACAATTCATAATATAATAATTATAATATTATAATAATTTATTTATTCCTCTCCCCAGGAGGATTAAAGATTTATGCTAATTTTTCCTCCGTCAGAGCAAGAAAACCATTTGCATCTGTGAATTCCCACTCTCGTGATAGCTTGCACTAAATGGGTGAAGCACAGACCCTCCGCCCTACATCGTGGCCACCACATTGCAAAACAACACTTGTATAAAGAGAAGAGATTTTATTTTGTGCCACCAGAAAGAGAGACACGGCAAAGAGCACAGCAAGCGGTCTTCTCCCCTATAGTCTCACCAGCTGACTGGGCTTAACGATAACAAAAAAAAAATTTGAAAAAGGTGTATTTTTGATAAAACCCAAAACACTTTACATCTGAATGAGTCCAGGTTAAACTCTTTATAAATTTTCCAGGTGGATTCCTCCCTAACATAGCCCAGCACTCCAGTTTTCTGAGAGTTATACATTCAGAACCGAAAAGTGGTCATGTTAATATGCCAATATATATGCTAACATCCCAGATTCAAGAATACTGCTCAAGTGTGTTTCATATTTAGAATAAGAACAATTAAAATTCCATGTGGTTTCACTTATTTTGATGCAGAAGCCTCATTAAAAACCCTAGACCTGGGCATTTGCCAGCAGCCAGCTCAAATCCTTTTGCATTCGCGCTTAAAACCCATTTTACCTGTTGCAGCTTTGCAGCTCTACCATTCACAGCTGCATGTGTGCCACAATCATTTCTCTTTTGCAGTTTACAGATGCCAGCTAGCGCCAATTAATGCTCAGGTCTCAATCAATAAGCTGTGCTTGTGGTTTGCAGAAAATCAGGCAACAAATTTCTGTCAGGTTTACAGCACTTTGGCCAATCGTTCCCAATTATTAAAGATCATAATGTACTGTGGACAGATTAACTCCTTGTAGGTACAGCCAGCTGACTTCTACTTTAAAGAGTTACAGGATATTTTTATAACTTAAAAATACTACAATTTGTTTTGTTATTTAATGCTAACTAACAAAAAAAGTCCCCTTGGCTTATTGCATATGTTTCACAGGGAAATTTCTAGCCCATCAAGTCAATGCAGAATTGTTTGATGCAAGAAACCAGGGTGATGCTGCATTCACCGAACAGTCTGTCTCAAGGAAATTCAGCAACTTATAGTTAAATTTATTTACCAGTAGCTAAATGATTCCCTTGTGTTTTGGGGAACTTCAGTTGCTGAAGTTGAAACTAGATTTTGTGGGGTTTTGTTCAAGAGTTCAATTCAGGCTGGGACATTGTACTAATTGACCTATTAAAACTGTTTTTTCCTTCCCCAACATCTACGTCTCCGAATTAAAAGTGCAGCCTGGATTACTTACAGCTGATAATATCGCCTTGGATGAAACATGCCACACACTTCACATGATGAGACGATTTCAGTCTCTTACAGCTTTGCCAAACTTTAAATGTTCTGGCTGAAATTGTCCATGCTGGGCGTCTGTCTCAGGCTAAATTTTGATTTATGCATTTATTTGTTTTTAAAATTTCAGCTGAAACTCTTCTGCTGGGAAAAATATATTGTTTTACCAATCTTAAACTCCGAGGAGCCTTCCTTTGAAAAGCTGTACCAGTTCCATGCTTTGAAGTAAGGACTTGAACTTTGGAATAGGAGTGGCTTTTGTGTGAGAGATGTTGCCACGAAAATCCAGCCAAATATGAACAAATCATAATCAGTCTGACTAAAAATGGGCAGAAGAGTCTGTGCCCCTACAAAGACACTTGTCTAGAGACTAGAACGAAATCCAGGAGTCACAGATCCTGGCATTTTTTGTGCAAACATTGCTGAAACACAGGGACATTGCCACCTGTCCCCATACCAGCCTAAAAAAGGATCAGTCCATCGATGGCTCCATTCTTTTGGATGGCAGAGCCTGAGCGAAAGGAGACCATGTGGGTGTTCGTACAATATTGCAAAGTAAAATTTGGGAAGGTGGGGTTATTTGGGGTTTGCTTTTTTTTAGAAATCTGAGAAACTATAAACACAACCAGAGGCAAACAAAGGGATGTTATTGAGGTTACCATGTGAAGAGTGAGAAACTTTGGAAACACCAGCATTGAAGTTACTTCTCCAAATGCATTATGACAAAGCGTTCAGCTACACAAGATGCTGTTCCTTTCTCATTAACCTGCCCAAGCTGGCCGCCTCTGGAGATGTATCCGAGTTGAGGAACAGAGAAGACCATTGTCTATATATCCCCCAGATCCACTGCTCCAAGCAATCAGAAGGGGCGAAGTGAACAAGGCGAGAGAGACCCAATTATTTCCTGAGTTAACTGGATTTTATATGTGTTTCTGCCACATGGCTCCTACATGACTCAGTTGAAATGTCTCCAAATCCCATTTTCACTTCCCTCATTTTCTGCGTGCAGCAAAGATGTTGGCTTCTGATTCGCACGTGCGCTAAATATTCCCAGCTGCAGCTGAAGCCAACGGGATCGCAGGTCTGAACATAAGGCTACAGACAGAACAGAAATTGTGCTGTAGGTGACACAGAGAGGGTGCACTGCACTACACGAGACCTTAGGGTCAGTCTCATTTCTCTTTCTAAAGCAGGTCCTTTTTCTCTTGGGAATATTGCACTGCAGTGAACTGTGCACAAATGCTATGGCAGAAATATTAGAGCAAATCCAAGCAAGAAATTAAGGATTCCTTCTTCAGAGCAGCACTTAATGCTCTGCAATAAGCAAGGCCTGAGGAAATGCAAAGAACAAGACGCAAACAAAATATTGAAGAGCTGCTCATTAAGTTAGCACTGTCCATTCTGTGCACTGAATGAGACAGGAATCCCGTGGGAAAAGTATCATGTGGTCCTGTAATTAAAATTTGTAATATAATGCATAAGCAGAATGAGGCTGATTTAAAGGTGCACAGGCAATGTAAGTATTGAGATTTTCTAATTTCTGAGCTCCTGGTTTTGCCAGTCTTAAGGATTCTTTGCAGTGTGTTTTAATGGGGGAATGATTATTTTCTAGATAGATCTCTTTGGGTTTCCCCCCAGCATCCTTCTCTGTCAGGGGGACAGCGTTACTTTGCTCTTCGTTTTGTTAAATTCTTGTTCCCTGTGTCTGCTAATAAGTGTTTACTGAATCACACGCAGCATGAACTTTCTGCTCTCTTCCAGGTAAGCCTTTGGCTGTCCAAAGCTGCTGTACCACCTTCCCTCTGGATGCCACTGTAGAATGGAGCCTGGAATGGCAATTCCTAGGGATCCCAAAACACCTCCTCCTGTACCTAATCCTCGCTGTAGCTGTTAGGTCCTGATCCCACAAACCTACGCTGGTGCTGGTGCTCAGCTTCGTGCTGGACCTCAGGGACATTCCTCCCACACGTCCAGCAGCGAGTGTCTACGTGCTGGGAGGGCGAGGGCCATGCAGCACCACAGAAATAATGCACCGGGCTTCTCCCTCTCTGGTTTACTTTCCGGATGAGCATGTGTCATCTGGATGTTTGGAACCATTTATCGTAGGTAATGGTATGTTTTTAAATGATCTTTTCCCTCCCTTTAGTTCAGGAGAAAAAAAAAAAGTAAAAAAGCATTTGACATTATTTTTTTTTCTCAATTTTCCCCCCAGCTCACCCCAAGAAGGTCTCCTGGCAAACAATAGCTGCAGAAAAGGTGTGAACTGGCCCCCCCCTCCTCTTTTCTTCACCTCAACAAGGTGTTAACTTCAAGGCCTAGCTGGGACCATTTAAACTGCAACATTATTAAGCACAGCAGTCTCACAAAAGTCAGAGGGAGGAAGGAACACCTTAACCCTTTCAGAGCCTCACACACAACAGGCAAGCCCCTAATTCCAGTGCATCCCTTCTCATAGTCCCTCAGTACCCCAGTTCAGACGGTAAACTGCACACCGGTGCCTCCTGGTATTTAGGTAACAGGTCTTTGGCACCTAAAATACCACGGATTAATTTGCAGATAGATGTTTTCACTGAATTTATGGCACTGCACCTAAGCCCTTTGCTGGGAGAAACACCCCATAAATAACATAGTTAGCAGTGACCATTAAAGTACCACTCGAGCAAATAAAGGAGAGCGTTTCTCAAGCAGAGATGTTACATTGCTTAACAGCAAAATTGGAGCCTCTTTGCGTTTCTTCAGCCCGGGCTCTGTCATTACCTGTCCTGCTCCCTCAATCGGACTTTTCTGCTGGATTAAGCTGCTTTCCTTAAGGCACTGAGCTCTTGCTGGGTGGCATTACGCACTAAAACACAGGTGGCTGCTCACTGCACCCCCAGAGATAGCTCATCCAAAATTTAGGGAACATCAATAGGTAGAAAAATGTAGCAACCAACCCCTCCTAGATGGACTGTTGGGAGCAGAAATGAAGCTGCGGAAGCTTCAGCCATCACGGTCTCATTTATAGACCTTGCCTCACTTATACAGGATTCATAAACCTTCCTAATGAGAACCACAGGAGGGGGACAAATGGTCACATTACAGAAATAGGTCCTGGGCTGGTGGTTATGGCCTGCCACCTGTGGATGCCTGTTGACCTGGTGTGATGGGGAGCCTCTGAACTACTCAGCCTTTGCTATCTCATCTCAGTGACTCCAGTCTGGAGCTGTCATGGGTGATTCGAGTGGAAAGGAACTGGCAGCGTATCAAAAGCCCCCTGCTTGTTTAAAGTCTCAGGCCATCTACGAGCTACATTGGAACCAAAAAGTAAATAAAGTTTCCTGGAAATAAGTCCAGGAGCTCCGCAGCACCGCATGGCACAAACACGCACACAGGAGCGCAGCGCTCTCCGTTCACTTTTCCCCAACTTTTCCTGCCTGAATTTCAGCCGTCGCTGCTTTTCGCCAGCCGAAAGGCATCAGCAGGAACACTTGAGGCTTTTCTTGGAGAGCAACCTCAGACTGTTGTATACAGCAAGGGGGTGAAACCGCAGGGCTGCGGAGCAGGCACGGCGATGGCGAGCAGTGGGACAGGAATCCTGAATAAATCCAGTGAATGGGAAGATAATATACATCATGGCTCACAGGCTACTTTATTCCTTCTTTTTCTTTTTTTTCTTCTTTTCAGAAAAATGTGCCTTAACTGTCCAGTATAAATATTTGTTTCCAATGTTGTCATGAATTGTACTTTTCCACTGCATGCTACTAACTCAGAAATACCATCTGATCCTCAAGCAGACACAAAGGAACTATGTTTTGCAGGGACAGGGAAGGGGGGGAAGCCCTTGGCATTGCTCTGTTATTTCACCCTTTAAACCCCTCCTTTTCCCTCCCCGTCCAAATTTTCCTTTCGCATCTCATTCAAATAATGGACATCTCTCCCAAGGACAGAGGATTCCTTGCTGGTTCTTGATTAAGAGTTTTTAAGAAGCCGGGAAGGAAGATATTCTTTGAAACTGGATCTACTGTAGGATGGGAGCCAGCACACAGGACACCGTGTCTTTCAGAGAGGGCCACACACAGTGCCACTCCAGTCATATGACTTCTCTGTCACATCCTGAAGCCATTTCCAGCTCGTGTGCGAGTTTGTACTCCCATTTAGAAAAGGATGGGTTATATTGGGAACACACATATGGAAACACTTTCAGGGAATCAGTTTCCATGAAATCCATAATAAGCCAAGTGGCTTCAGATGTGGCAGTGTGCCTCAGATTAGCCAAAAAAAAAAAAAAGAAAAAAGAAAAAAGGAAAAAAAGAGAAAAAAATAGAGGGGAAAAAAGAAGGAAAATTCTACCCTTGCAGTCCTTTTTTCAGTTTCAAGGGGGGGGAAGAAAAAAAAGAAAATTAAAACCAACTAATGACTTATGGCTACCAAAACAGGGAGTCACAAAATAATACAACTAACAAGAGCACTCCTCCTCCCCCAAATACGGACACTGCTATCAGCATTCCTGAAGCTCCCAGAAAGCTCTTCTGGCATCTGCCAAGCTCACATGGGGTCGGCAGAGCCGTGGCCCTGCCTGTGCCAGCCTGCGTGGGTTGGGCAGGTACCCACTGTCTGGTAACCCGTGTGAGCAATTTTTTCCTTCCCTTACAAATTTTCCTTCCTTTCCTTTCCTTCCTGCTCTTCCAAAAACTGCAACTCGGTGATAAACTGTCCATTAAGTAGATCTCCCGGAAAATGCTGGGTTCAGGAGGGGACATACCCTGGATGGGGCTGGCTGCACCCAGGCCATACTAAAAGCAGGGTTTATGGTGGGATGGTGTATTTGGTTTGCCAGGCAGGGGGTGGATATCACCTGCCTGCTGTGCTTGGAGCCAGAGCTCAAGAGCAACTCCCAGGTGCCCTCATTGATGGGTACCAGAGATCAGGAACAAGCCTAAACAGCACAGAAAAGGGCTGGAGGCCACCTCAGTGCCAGGCAGGAGGGAAGCACTCAGCTCATCCGAGCTACTGTGGTGCTGGAATAATCTTTGCACGGCTGAGGAAGTGGGAAGAAGCACAGATCAAGTGGCAGGAGTTCAAATGGGAACTGGAGAGATGCTACGTGCATCTCTGCGACAGCTACCCGTCTTTTTATCACGAGAAAATAACCAGGAATTTGGCTGCTAATTGGGGCCGTATCCTACAAACCCTACTTTTCCTGACAAACAAATGACTCCACAAATAGTCCCTCTGTTTCCAATAGGGTTATTTGCGGTAGGAGGGACCACCCAACATGAGAGGATCAGGCCCTCCACTCCCTCGCTCTGCCGCTTGCTTCAACCTTCCACAGCCAAATCTGAACACAAAAAAATGCCCACAAACTGCAAAGGCTTTTCCTCACTGCTGCTGGAAAAGCCCTGGACTAGAACGGCTGTGGAAAGGTCTCGTGTGCTATTAATACGATGCTCTTCCGCCGCCGAAATGGGGATTTGCCATTTGTTTCTCAGGCTGGTTCTTTCCACTCAAGCTCCGGCACAGTAACTAACTGAAAACTTCTGCATCAAGGAGAAGGTCTCTTTTAAAGTTTGGCTTGGCTTTGCTTTCAAAGAGTTGTCTGTATATTTTAGAATATGTAGAACTTGCCTTTGATTTAAACCTCGCTCTTAACAATAGACAAGAGACGATTTCTCTACTGAGCGATTTAAACAAAAACAAACATATTTTGGTTACTCGGCCTTGTTCTCAAAACGCTCTGCTTTCTTTTTTTCCCAGAGAAAAATCAGACCCTACAAATTGTTGCACTTCTGGCCAAAAAAACTTAAATTCACAAATGTAGATAATCCATTTTTTTTTCCCCTGAACAATATTGTGCACAGAGAAAGAAGAGCACCTCCCCAGCCCCCAGACATCCATAAAACACAAAACCCCCTCATCTAAACAATTAAAACCATACTTTTCTCCTCCAAAATAACGTCTCCCTTCAAAGAACATTTTCAGCCTTGGTCCCTGTCCACAAGCAGGGCAGTGATGTTGACTTTTAATCCCCCCCGGCACGAAGTCCCGTGTCCCCAGAGGGTAAACAGCCGCACCTTGTCCTGCGGAGGCAGCGGAAAGCACTGCTTGGGCTCGGAGCCGGGGCTGCACAGGAGCAGCCGCTCCGAGGGGATGAGGGCACTTAGCCCACGGAACTTCTGGCTACTGGAGAAAGAAGAGGGGAGATACCAGGGAGGCATTTCCATCTTAGGTTAAGGATTTTAGCAGCAGGCGCAATAATGCTGTTGGAGTGAAAACAGTGGAAAATAACTCACCCAGCTACGGCCAGAGTTTTTTCCCTTACAGTGAGAACACGCTTCCCCCAAGTAACACAAACAGTAGTAACATTGGGCCCTGTGATAAAATGGTCAAACGCGTCAGCGTGACTCGAGACCCGCTGTCCAAGGAAATTTCAGGAGGCTCGGGGTGAGAGGGAGCCCTGTGGGGAGAGCCGTGGGTGAACACCAAGCCAAGTCCTGCTCCCGTGTCACAGGGCAGAGTGAGAACAGCTCGGGGATGTCACAACCCTCGGCCTGGCAGGAGCGAAGCTGGGGCTCTCAAGCCACAGAGCAGGACTTGCCACCATCACCATGGGCTTCAGGAAGATGGAGGAAAACCTTGCACACAACTGCTGGGCTGTTTTCGCTGGAGCTGCTGCCCTCATAGCTAAGAGTCAAAAATACTGAGTGGTGTAAAGACCTACAGAGGTTTTCAGTCCATGGATTTAGGCACTCAGAGCCTGTTTAGATATCGAGCTGCCACAAAATTCAGCAGAACACAGCTAAACATAGCTGTAAAGCAGAGCTAGAGGCACTGTATCCCTTCTTATATTCACTCTAACAACATACAATTTTCAATCTCATTTAATAAAAGCTGTGTAAATCCCTCTGTATATTTTTTTTCATTCCTTTCAGACCTAACCTGAGCTTCCTACTAAGTTAAGGCAAACTACTGTAAGCAAAGTTTCAATCCATTATAAGATGGTCTACACAGCATCCCCATTCATCAGCTAAGTTAAAGCTTAAACCAGCCCAACTGTGAACACCTCTAAATAAATGCTGCTTCTCCATAGTGTAAAGTCTGAATATGGGTTTTATCCTCCCAGGAAGGTGGTGATGAGAAAAAGAAACAGACTTGAGTCTGTAACAGCTCACATCATAAACATGCTCGAGGCTGTTTGATGTACAGCCCCTTAGGTTATACCACCAGCAGCTCTTTAGACCATCAACAGAGATTTATCTCAGATATGGTATCTTGGAGTTTAAGTTCAGATCATCAATAGTGATTAGAAATAGAAATAGAAAGCCCACTTAACCATTAAAGCTGTTTCAAGGGAAAATGTGATACAATGCTTTCTGGCTTTTGCTACTGATTTACTTTGTGAATCTGGGCAAATAATTTGATTTTTCCTGTGTAAATTTGCTTACTATGCAATGGATATTTCAATACTTAGTATAAGCCAAGTGACAAAAGTTAGTAGTACAGTTTAGAAAATACTGTGAAATCCTTTGTTGGAAAATGTTGTAAAGTTACAAAGATTAAAGGTACAACCCAACAGACATTTTTTATAAGCTCTTCAATAGGTGAAGACACAGAAAATGTGGAAGTCAGACAAAGACTTGAAATAAACTTTCATACGCAATCCTGATTTCTGAGAAAAAAATAGATGCATATAAAGTCAGCCTGAATTATCACCTTCAGTTGTCCTCATCTGCTTGAGAAAGCAGCAGCAGAATTGCTTAAACCAAACCTCCAGCGCATCTGCAGCGCAGGCTGGTGAGAGCAGGAGCTGGCCTGGCTGAGCACCAGGCGCCGGCTACAGCCCCACCACGGCTGGAATGGCTTCCTCCATGGGCAAGCAGCCTGTCCAAAAAACAGCTCCAAACCAGTCTGGCCCACCTACGTGGGCCAGGCCAAACGAGGAACCGGTTGGGTTTGGACTACCCTTAAACCCAGCTTCCCATCTAATTTTGGAATCTAATACAGTGGCTCCCAATTCAGCTCCGGTGCTGCTTAGATCCTCCCTGCGCTCCTCTTCACCCATAAAAAAGAAAACAACACGGGTTGGCTTTTAGCAGGAATCAAAATGAAAACAAAAACAAACAAAAAATCCCTTTAGAGGGAGATATTTGAGAGAGGAAGAGGGAAGAAAGAGGGAAGAGAGGTGCCTTTTTCCCCTTGCCAGGATTCCTCTGTGGCTCCTCCGGCCATGCCAGCCTCCACATCACAGTTCCCAGGGACTTCCTCTGAGCAGCTTCTGCGAGATGCCTCTTCCAATGAGCCATTTCATCTTGGTCTTAGGTTGCAGAGATTTCGGGTCAGCAGCCCTCCTGGTGTTTTTGAGGCACTTGCTTCCCTTCCTATTTGGCCAGCCAGTCACCTTTGCAGAAGGTCTATTTTTCAGTGGTCAGTCCCTAGACCGGATCCCAGGCCTTGCAATTTTTGCCCCTGAGGGCATCTAAATGTTTATGATCTTTTTCAGAGAGGTCTCTATACTTTCCCTCTTTCAAGGCTGACAAACCCTATCCAGCTCTAGTCTTTTAACTGCACTCAAATTAGCTATTTCGACTTTAATTAATTTTTTTGGCTGGGAGGCCTTCTTTGGGACATAGTTTTATTTTTGTTTCCAGTGGCAACAACACACATAACTAGTTGGCTTCACTCAATAGGAATGATCTGCAGATGTTTGATCCTATTTCTTCACACAGGGGCACAGATCATACGATCTCATGAGGTCCCTGTCAGTCCTATAAGACTCTAGCACTACAGACCTATAGGAAATATAATTGATCCAGCAGCTCCTCTGGGGTAATTCCCCCCTACCTAAGTGTAAGCAGATTCACAGAGCTGTGTCAACAGCTTAATACAGAATTAAATACAGTGATCCAGATAGAAACCTCCAGCAATATATATATATGTGTATTCTGGTTTTGCACTCCAGGGGAACTGAGTGACCACTTTTGGCCAAGCTGAGAAGGTGATGGGTCCTGGATGGTCCCTTGGCCTAACCTGACCGACACTGTTTGCTTCTTATTACGAGCCGTGACAAGCAGATTTGTCCTTTCTTTCCTGCTTGTCCTGAAGCCTGGAAGGAGGTGAAGAGCCACAGAGCTACCTCAGTACCCTCCCTATAATTTCATTTTTGCACTCCCTTCTGACCCACACTCACTACTACCTGGGTCTAGTACGGCTGCAGCCACTGCTACCACCTCGCTGGTTCCCTTCATGTTACAGTTCCCTCTCGTACTCCATTGTACATCTTGTAACCAGCTGTACTGTATCTAAGAGCGCAAATTCTTAGGGGACAGGCTGATTTCTCTTTTTTCCTTCTCCTCTTTCACTGTAGAGTCCTTAGCACAAGGGGGATGAGACCTCCAGACACCATCACAATAAAAACACTGTCAGCAGCCAGCGGCGATTCCAGCAGAGGTCCATTAGCTATTCCCAAATATAACTATTGCTTTGATCACTGAACTGCACTGCCTGCAGGAGCCAAACCTGGATGCTCCAGCTAAAGCCAAAACCACAACTGATGCCTTGACAAGGGGACTGATCTCCAGTCTGTAGAAATTTTTCAGTCCCAAGTTCAGCTTTCAACACAACACAAAACATCATTTCAGCGCAAAATTAAATATGGCAAGCTGTGTTTTTACAGACATCTATCCAATAAAAATGATGTGCCTCATAGATTTGGTCCTGTACCTGTGCTTCACACTGGTTTTCCAAGCAAGCCCATTGTGCAGCCTAATTATATAAACTTAACCAAGGTGGGCATACCTTTAGCTGCTGGCTTTATAATATTCTGCCAATTCTAAACAGTACCTGTTTAATAGGAAAGGGCATTAAAAAGCAATGATGCCTATGGATCAGGCAGTGATAGCCCAGTTAAACATTAAAAATAACAAGTGGAAACCACACATGTGGCATCACTAGAGCTTGTGTAGGGGCTTTTCATCTCAGCGAAATGAAAGAGGCTTTGTGGGTATTGCTCCTAACCCGAGCATACCACCTTTCACTGCTCACTGCCAGAGATTTGTGATGTTAAGAGATGGAAAGATTGCCATGAGATGCCCTACCCCTCCATTTTGCTTTCAGAATTGATCCTTGGTTTAAATCCTTCAGGCTATTTTCTCTGCTGGTGCTTCCCTTCTCTCAGCATGGTTGCTCCTCTTTCTCACACAAGCCCAAGGAGGCTTCCTCCAGCTGCCTATCCCAGCAATCCCAAATTACAAAATAACATTACAGCAAACACTCCTGGCTACCAAAGGATAAAAGATTAAATGGATGATTGGAGAGACCTTTGGGAACAACAGCTGGGAAGTTTGGAGATGACATGGCCCAGACAGGGCTGAGTATGCAGCATATTGACTCCTCTCCTCCTCCAAATGCACCTTTAAACCACCGCAGAATCCCCTGCATTAAGTGCATGGTACTTCTTTTGCCAGAACTAAACTTCTTCACACGATGAAAGCATTGCCTGGTCCAAGTAATCCCAAGGGATTAACACAGTTTCAACTCTCTATTCGCAAATTTGCCTGTAGAATAGTAAGGATTGTGAAGAGCAAAGAGGCTCCTCTGGCTGGGTGTCTGCTCCCCAACGGGGCCACAGAGTCAGCTCTGAGCTTTGCTTTTGACAGTGCAAATGCAAACTAAACCTGGGGGGAAAAGCCCCTGTGACTACAGTTGTGTTCCTTAAAATGAAAGATTAAACAATGCAGGAAAGCTAAGGGAGAACGTGCATCCCACTGTTTTATTCCTGTATCTCCACCTAGGGTGGTGTGTGAGAAATTGAATGCATTTTGTTAGGACTTTGCAACTGGGCAAATACAAAGGCAGAAAAATTCCTAAAGGAATTGCAGAAGCACACAAAATCAGTGAAAAATGCTTTCCCAGTGCGTTTTTTCAGGTGGGTTGGAAAAGCAGAGTGTCATTAGTAATTCAACCAAAAATAACACCTTTTCAGCGGATTCTGTAGGAGTTTGGCTGATTAGGAAAGGGAACTTCCATGATTTGATAGATTATAGTGAACCCACAGCAAACTGAATTGACCAAAATATTTTTTCACAGTCCCCCTTCGGACTCCTAGCAAGTCAAAATCAGTTCTGTGCTGCACCAGCCAGTTCCCTGTGGCTTCTGCCACCTCCTTGAGACCCACCACAGCCACCTCCAGTCCTACCCACCTCTCCGTACCTGTCACCAACACAGGAACCCATGTGAATGTCAGAAATCAAAATTGGTGCTACTTTCTGGCAGACAATGTTATAGCAAAGTTGTAGCAAGTTCAAATGAGTGGAAACTGAAGTTAGACAAATTCAGACTGGTAACAAGACCCACATTTCAAAGTGAGATTAATTAGCATCTGTAACCAAAGGTTGTGGGTTTTGCTTCCCTGGAAATTTTTAAATGAAGACCAACTGAGTGTTTGGGCTTGCTTCTTTTCTCAAAGGTTGCCCTCAATTTCAAACGAGAGCTAATTTGGGGAAATCTTACACCTGGGTTCAAAGCAGATGTTCACATGGGCTTCACTGTACAATAATCAATGAATTTATACATCCGTGGAGATTTGCTTATGTCAAATTATTCTTCCTGTGCCTCATACATGAAGCTTCACCATTGCTAAAAATCCTCACACTCCACAAAAGCTCCTCGGACGCAGCAGCACCATCAAGCACCATGTGGATACAGGGTTGGGTTCTCCCTGAGGGGCCGCTCCACCACCCGCACACTGCTCCTGCGGACATGGATAAACTGTCCCAAGCTCAGGAAGGCATCTCCTGCTTTTGATCCCTTCCCTCGCTCTCTTTTGAGTCAGTCTGAGAGCAAATATTAAGAGATTTCCAGATTACTGTCCCCAAATACACTCCCTTTGCGCATATGAAACAGTTCCTTCTCCCTTAATAACATCCTTTGTGAGCCACGTGAAGGTGCGCTCCCTCGTTTTATCTCAGCCATCTTCCTCTCCTTCACTGCCTACGTTGTTTGCTTTTGTGCAACCACAGAAAACCTGAGCCACTTGCATGGCTCTCGCCTTCCCTTTTGGTCACCAGTATCAGCCCAGTACCACCAGTATCAAAGCTCTTTGAAATCTGACAGCCAAGCTGGCAGGACACCAGGTTCTTTTCTGCTAAAACATCTATCAAGAGAGGAGGAGATTTGGTCATGTGTAAAATGGGGCCAACAACCATTACTAAACCACTTCAAAAAGGTGTTTTTGAAGCTCTGCTGGGCTCTAACACTCCCTCGCTGACCAAATTCAGTGTGGTCAAATTCTGCGTGGCCAGAAGTGAGAGGAAATTTCACTGAAAACCAAGGCAGCTCCAGCTTCTACCAGCAGCAGTATTTTCCTCTCGAGTTGTATTTTTTAGTGTAAAATTTGCAGAATTTAAACCGTTCAGCTCCTGAAGAGCATATGATGCTCCTTTACCTTACCTTCCGCCAAACATAGTCGCAGTCTGAGACGGACCAAATTCTCCTGCATTTTATGGAACCATTTAATAAATTCATATTGGCCAATTAATCAAACCCAACTCAATGCAACAAAGACGCAAGGCCACAAAGACTTAAGGGCAACATCATAGAATCACAGAATGGTTTGGGTTGGAAAGGGCCTTTTAAAGGTCATCTAGTCCAACCCTCCTGCCGTGGGCAGTGGCATCTTCAACTAGATCAGGTTGCTCAGAGTTCCACTCAATCTGGCCTTGAATGGGTCACCCACCACCTCTCTGGGCAGCCTGGGACGGTATTTCGCCATCCTCACAGTGATGACTTCTTCATGTCTGATCTAAATCAACTCTTTCAGTTTAAAGCCATTCCCCCCTTGCACCGTCACTCCATACCCTTGTCAGAAGTCCCTCCCCAGCTTCCTTGTGGGCCTGTTAGGGGAGGGGGGTAAATAACTGAACCTGACCACCCTGTATGCACCAGAGAGCTTCACACATGAAGATCCATATTTCCTCTCCACATCGGCACACATGTGATCCTGCCTCAGCTGCCATCACTGGCTCCATCCTAGGTAGAAAATTAACAGCAATTCCACAAAGGGAATGGAGAAATCATCAAACGCCTTTGCAGAAGGATGAAACAAAGAGCTCAATCCCACAGCCTTCCTGTTAGAGGCTTATTGACTTTATTGGGAACACACATCTAGGTAGTGGCTCAGGATCTGGCCCTTTGGAAGTCTGGAATTGAGGACCCGGTTGCCCCACTAACAATTAGCATTCTGTTTACAAAACCCAGCAGAGTCAGTAAGAATAATCATTACAAAACATGCTCAGACTGTGATTCCGGTTTAAGTTAATATAATTTTAATGAGTTCTTCAGAAAAAGCCTGGCACTTATGGAAAATTTCCTTAATTAATATCAGACCCTAAATTAGTAATAAAAAAAAGCTCTGAATATCATTTGGTCTCAAGCTGGAACTAAAGTATGTTTTGGCATCATTACTAACTGTTAGCAGCAAGTTCTGGAAACAGATGCAAATCTTGATATGTGTCCTAAATATAAAACACATTGCAAAAAAAGCTCAGATAAAAATATATCTATACATCCACATATATTTGAGTGTGCTATTTCCTGCCTATATCAGCAACAAATTTATTCCATTTCAAAACATTCCACTTGTTTCTTTTCAGTATTTTTTAAAATCCCTTATTTCAGGAATAAAACTCCTTTCCTCTGCCTTCATTCTTCCTGTTTATTTCCTCTCCCAACAGCCGTTTTAAGTAAATGAAAAGGGCTTAAAGACACGCATTGTAACATTCAAACATCTGCAAATCAGCCCGCTTGTTTTACCACCTAAATATGGGCATAGGTGCCTAATTTGAGGCCACCCACGCTAGAAAAATTCGAGGTAGGGATCATGCAACGCATCTTCTGGACAATTACTCCAATGAGAGATTCAACCCAGTGGAGAGGCTGCTACTGAAAGCCCACAGAAGAGTGCCAAGGTGCTGAGATTCCCCGGTGGCACCAAGTGGGCAGCAGACTAAAAATGGAAAACCTGCGGTAAACAAAATAAATAGAGCCTCTGAAAAATAATGAGGGAAAAAAAAAAAAAAGGAAGGCAAGTTACAAGTTTAGGGAAGGCAGCAAAATGAGCGAGTTGTTTCTGGAGACCTGAGCTCCCCCAAGTTCTTTACTTTGCCTTGACTCAGTTTCGCCTTGCAGGGAAAGCATTGAACATTAGCGAGGAGAAACGGAGACAGAGACAACCTTGAGTCTTTCGGCTTCCATTTAATTAAAAAAAAAAAAAAAAAAAAGAAGAACATTTGGGGGTGAGAAACCCCAAGGGAAGGAACTCAGATGTTCGGGTCAGGCCTTAGAAAAGGTATCAANATTAATTAAAAAAAAAAAAAAAAAAAAAAGAAGAAGAAGAAGAAGACAGAGTGAAAATTGTTATAGTCACCAAGAAAAACATCCCAGCATAGCAAGCGCACCAGAAACCGAGCTGGCTTCTTGGGTTTGCCAAGAGCCTGAGACAATATTGCTGAAGCGTGAACTGCTCATTCATCGCAGGGGCTGCTCACACCAGGGCCATGCTGGCAATAGCCACGGCATTAACCGTTTCTCTGCTTCCCAGAGCACATAAAGAAGAAAAGAATTGCATTTTGGAGACAGCACTAATGCCTTCTCTTATGAAAGGTCCTGTCCTGAAATGTGCTTATTGCCCACAACATTTAATCAAGTTAGCAGGAATTAAGGGATGAAAGCACAGCTACTTCCATGGCCACAGTTTCTACTTAGTTGCTGTAAAGTTTTCTGAGCTCCTTAGGAGAAGATAAACAACTTTTATTTTTAAAAGTTGTTTCAAATTCCGCCAAATTCCTCCAAAAAGGAAAAATCCTTGTTATAAAAATCATGTGAGTACATGACACTAGTGAAATCCGACGTAATTCACATATAGGGTGAGAAACCCAAGATGATAACCAGTACAGGACCCCAAGAAAAAAAAAAAGCCCATCATAGTCAGCCTCTTTCTCATTGACATACAAACTCTAAATCCAGAGGTTCAGCTGGAGCTGCTTCCATTACATGTGGTTTTTTATTACATGATTTTTTTGACTAACAAGAATGAAAATTAAGTTGTGTAAAAAACCAGTATTTGTCCCTGATTAGGGCATGGCTGGCATTACATTTATACTTGCCAGCCATCAGTGAGCTGGGAGAACAGGAAGATTTCTTAAATTTCAATTTGTGATGAGGGTCCAGGATGGCCCAAAACATTGTGGTGATTTATCTACAGAGCGAGACGAATTAATGGGAAGGTTTGGCCATACACGAGCTAGCAAACAGGGTCAGGGCACATTCTCTGGCTCTAAATCCAGTCAGGATGGTCTGGCCACAGATGTAATGTTAAATCCTGACTCCATAACGGGGTGGCTGACTCTGAGCTGCCCACAGGAACAGGTTCGGGACTCTGCTCATTTCCAAACCACAGCTGGGACCTGTTTGCGACCATGCTGGCCAACCCCACTCAAAACCAGCCTTGCTGACAGTTTAACAGTACTGGTATTTAACAGTCCAGCCCTACCACTGTGTAATTTATTGGTGAAGACACCACTTTCTGGCCATTTTAGTTCAGAGGGATGGGTCTGCAGACTTCTTTTGTTTAGGGGCCGATCCCAGCATCTCCCTCATCTATCTCAGCATGCCCCTACTCAATGACACAGTAAATATAAAGACAGCAAAGTCCACCCTGCATCCTGTAGGGACTCCAGCAAGTGGGACAGCAGTCTCTGGGCACGGTGGCACATCCCCAACTGACAAATACCTAGGAAGAGTGCAAGCCCTGGGCTGGAAAAGGCAGGTTTGGTGATTTGTCCTGCTATTTAGATTCAGTTTTAATTTTCTCATTTGTCATATGGCATCTGTCAGACACAGACAGGATCTTCCACAGTCAGAACTGAACGTGTTTGTGGGATACCTGCAGGACAGGTCCTCCAGCATCTGAAGATCTTGACCCTGCAAGTCTCTCTCAAAGGTGAAGCAAAAAGAAAGAGACTCGTGTTTAGGTAGAAGGGTGAGTAGGTTCAGGAAAAGTGTAGGGGAAGACAAAGTCTCCCCATCTTCCCCTTCTCAGGATTCTCAACAAAATTAAAATCAAGCTCAAACCCTGCAACAGTGGAAAAGGTCGAGGTCAGGGTGAGGGTGAGGTAGGGTTAAACCAGGACTAGAGTGTAATTAGGCAGTGATATGGATATGTTTATGGGACAGTTAAATTGTCTCTTAAATCACCTCAGCAAAGGCAGACTATCAGATCATACGTGCCCGTACTTGAACTACTCACCTAGGCTCGCTTCGGAGTCAAACAGGCTCTTCCCAGGCCCTGCCAGGGACCAGCACAGAACACCTGCAGACCAGCCAAGTCCTGAAAGTGCCAGTTTGCCCCCACTGACTAGAAAGGGAGTTGAGGGTGAGTGTCTCAGGAATGGATGTCTGCCCGGGGGACATCTATACCCACTCCTCCTTCACCTGCCTGGGAGCAGCCCTCTTGTGACTGCAAGAAAAATCCGACCTGTACTCCCTGCTCTGAATCTTCCATGTGGGGAGGACCTGCTGGATCAGCCCCAAAGTGTTATGTAAAACGGCTGCGATGTGTATATTTATATGAATCATATACATTAATTACATAATAGTCACCCATGCTCCCCATCCCACATGCACTTTGGTTATGCATAGGACACAAAGACTGAGTGCATTCACTATGAATCATGCAATAAGACTACATCCCTCAGGCAAACTCTCTCTAAAATGACCCTTTTCTTATATTCCCATGGCTTCCACTACAATATTATTTAATTAAGAATATTAATCTGCTGGGCCACCAACTTTCACTGTCTTCTGGGGAAGTCTGAGCAGACAAACATTTTAATAAAATATGGGGAATCCTGCTCTTTTTATGATTGAGTTGGAACATTAAGGTAACGCAATTTCATGGCCTCATGAACTTGTTTTTTTATTTGTTCTTGATATGAATGTGAAACTTCTGGACCAGAGAGATCATGGGTTCAAAAGCTGCATGAGTGATGCCAGATAATCTTTTTTTTGCTTTGCTTTTCAGCTCATGCTGTTGAATACTGCCCAAATACCTGGGACATATCACTGATTAGTTGTAGAGCAGCGCAAACAGTGATCCCCATTTGGAGAACAGAAGATGAACACGTGCAGTTTGGCAGCCACGGGCACACATGTGCACGTGCCCGCAGCGCGCTTGCAAACCTGCCAGTCGTGCAAAGAAATCACTCGAGACACTGGCATGACCAGTTCAGCTGCATTGCAGCAGCTGCCCGAGGAACTCCTCGGGGTTGCAGCCTGCTGCCCTTTTCTCCACTCCCATGGGATGAGGAACTGCATGCACTGCTATGGCAGTGCCCCACCACCTCCTGTCCTGCAGCCCCAAACCTCTTCTGATGCGCCGCCCAGTCTGGGGTTGAAACACAGGCAACCTCATCACCAAGAATCATGGAATAATTAAGTTTGGAAAACACCATCGGGTCCAACCCAGCAGCACCATATTCAACATTAAACTGGGTCCCTAAGGGCCACATCCATGTGCCTTTCGAGCACTTTCAAGGATAGTGACTCCACCACTGCCTTGGGCAGCCTGTTCCAATGCCTGACCACCATTACAGCAGAGAGTTTTTTCCTAATATCCAATCCAAACGTCTTCTGGAGCAACTTGAGGCCATTTCTTGTCATTCTGTCCCTTGTTACTTGGGAGCAGAGCCCAACCCCCCACCCGGCTGCCCCCTCCTGTCAGGGAGTTGTGCAGAGCCAGAAGGTTCCCCCTGAGCCTCCTTTTCTCCAGGCTGAGCCCCTTCAGCTCCCTCAGCTGCTCCTCATCAGATCTATGCTCCAGACCCTTCCCCAGCTCCGTTCCCTTCTCTGGACACGCTCCAGCCCCCTCAATGTCCTTCCTGAACTGAGGGGCCCAAAACTGAGCACAGGATTTGAGGTGTGACCTCACCAGTGCCCAGCACAGGGACAGTCACTGTCCTGGTCCTGCTGCCACACTGCTGCTGGCACAGACCAGGTGCTATTGGCCTTCTTGGCCACCTGGGCACACTGCTGGCTCATGTATCCATCCCAAGATGGGGAAGAACACCACCACTTTGGCCATAGGATGAGTGTGTTTTTGGTCAAAGGAAAAGGATTAAAAGTAGCTCTTGAGGGCTGCCACTGACAATAAAACCAGCAGCCACTCCTGCTTTATTGGATGGAATATTTTCAACATCTGGCTGAGAATAACTTTAGCAGTCGTCCAGGTAAAGCCATGGAGGCTCATGGAAAGGCTGAGTGATGTGGAATTAGGGCAGATAGGAAGTTCTATGCCTGTAGGTGTGACAGCCAAGGCCTAAGGGGGAGGTTTTACTCATTTTTCCTCCTGCATGATGTTAAGCAACAGGCAGTAAATATGGCATTCATTAAAATGACCTTGTATACTTTTAACAGCCTCAATAATCAGATTTCTGCCACTGTATCGGAAAGCGACTTTTTTATTCAAGGCCTTATAAAACTCTAATTTCTCCCTCATGCTTTAGAGATGCCTGAAGTTTTCTAAGGATTTTAGTGTTTCTTAGCAGTCCTTTTCTACCCTCTTCAAAGTTCTCTCCTCTTCCTAAATATGCATTAAGTAACTGAGTGGAGATTTGCATTTCTTTGAGTGTGAGGGATAAACTGTTTGCTGTACGGGGCAACTTAAAACTTGCATTTCTCTCTCTCTTTAGACATAGGAGGGGTTGGGTGCTGCCCTCCCTCCCTGCGGCACTGCCAGTGAAACCCTTGAGAGGCACTGTCAGGTTTGCAGCTGGGGCTGCAATGTGTCCCCTTGCATCCTGAGCATCCGAGCGGCTCCTTCAGCCAGGAATGCCGCTCTCTAGTTCTGAGTAGAGCATTTCTATTCTGGATTTCTATATCTGTCAGCAAACTCTGCACACAACCTCTGGCGCTTGTGGAAGATCAAAGTCCCCTTTTTCACCCTTGAACCCAACTGGAAGCAAGATCCCCACACTGGGAAAAGGTCAGGGCATTGCGGAGGCATCGCTCGAGCCCCGGAAAGATGAAGGACGAGAAGCGCGAAGGCAACTGGCCACAGAGCACGGCAGGAAAGTTCAGTCCACGGCCACACAACGTACACAGCCAGGTCTTTTAGTCGCTCTGCCTGTGCCCACATGCCAGGCACTCACGTCTGAATACACACAGACAAGCAAGGGCTGCAGGGCAAGCATGCGGCATGCAGCTGCCAGGTCCCAGCCGAGCCTCTCCTGCAGGTATTGCCGCGGGCACGATTGCAAAAATAACCCATTCGACAACGCAGACCATCAGGAGGCTCTGACTCAAAGGGAACCTGTTTAGGGCCAAACAAAGCATTTCCTCAGCATCAAGCCGATCGAGTTTTTTGACCCAAGTCAGGGCATTGCATGGAGAGCCTGCAGGAACCTGCTCCAAAACCCTCCACCCCTCGGCCCACATGGAGATCTTTGGCATCTCTGTGAAGGCAGAGTGCACAAGGGCTGCAGAGGGGTTTGCAGCTGTTTGTTTGAGAAACAAAGCTTCCCTCCTCCTAGATGAAAGAAATCAAGGAGTCTACGCCAATCAAATCCTCCACGCCTGCTGGCTGCAATTCAGCTTGTCAGGGATGCAGCTCAGTGGAGTGATCAACATTTCCAGTGCTATGAGCTCGGTGGAAGGGGAAAACACGACAGCAAGAAATTCACCTGGCTGGGAGTCAAACAGGTGTATGGCAGCAGCATCCAAGATCATAATAATATCTTGCAAACATGCAAAAAATAGATGTAATAAGACTGATCCTTTGGTTTTCATTAATGAATCATAAAGGCTCTCTTTACATTACACATGCTTTTTTGGCATACGCTGCTAATATTTCCACACTTGCAAGGTTGGAGTTTTAATACTGAGCCTCCCTCCCCTAAGGTTCCTCATTTTTGGCAAGAGGTACAAGGTGACTGTGTGCCACGACAGGCTCTCTCTTACTTTGGGGTAATCAGATTACTTTACACAGATGGTTTTATCACTGAGACCATTAGAGGTGGATTGTGCAATACATAAATGTGCATTTGTTTGGTAAAAAAAGTCTCAGTTCCTCACTGCTGTCTTGTCTATGTTCCTGAATGTATTTCCTCTCTCCTGCATCATTCCAAAGCACAATTTGTCCAATCTTTACCTTAAAGTGACTCAGCTTGTTTCTGATAGGCATCTTAAGTACATATTAACTAAGGAAACAGCTGAGTTTCTTGAGCTACTGGGTTGAAATGCAGGAGAATGAACCTCAGCCTTAACTACTGAAGAAATAAAGGCATCGATCTGTCAGGATGCCTAACAACACACACACCACAAAGGTAAAGCACCAAAACCCAGAGAGCATAACGTTTACTTTAAAACACAGAATCACAGAATGGTTTTGGTTGGAAAGGGACCTTAAGATCATCTTGTTCCAACCCCTCTGCCATGTGCAGGGACACCTTGCACTAGACCAAGTTGCTCCAAGCCCCATCCAGCCTGGCCTTGAACACTTCCAAGGATGGGGCAGCCACAGCTTTTCTGGGCACTCTGTGCCAGTACCTAAATACATGCAAGTAAACATCCTTTTGTAGGGGAAATTTATTAAAAAAAAAAAAAAAAAAAAAAAAAAGCGAGAATTTGTTCAAAGAATCAGGTTCACAATTTAAAAATTATTTGATCTGAAACGGACCTAAAGTCATTCAAGAGATACATGCTCAGAGCAACACAGCAGCTCTTCCACGTTGAAAAAAAAAAAGGATTTTGAATCCTGCCTGCCGTGCAGGAACCCCGGTACCACTGCTGAGGTTTGCTCTCCTTGCCAAGGTTTGTCTGAGGCCACGGAGGCAGCTGCTGCCAGTCCTGTTCCTCTCTGCATAATTGTTTTAGGCAAAACAGAGTCTTTACCTGAGAGGCGTCTGGGCACATCGGTAATGGCTGGAAGTCCTGTGCCTCGAGTGGAGGACAGGGGCGTTGTGGAGTGAATGGACGGTGAAGTCATCTGGCTCAAGTAGGATGGGTAAGACTGGTCATAGGACCATGGCGGGGATGACTGCGCCTGCCTGGGGTCTAGGGGGAAAAAAAACCAAAAAAAAAAAAAGAAAAAGAGAAATTTTTTTTAAAAGGAAGAAAAATTTTAGGGTATCAACAGCCTAATTGAAAGAAGTGGGATTACTGAACATACACACATCAGTGCTACGAGGAATGAGAATGCAATGAAACACAACTTGCTCCTCAACAACTCAACCCTTTCAAGTCTTGGTCTGTGCTTTTCCCTCCCCAGAACAATTTCTGTGGGAAATGAACAGACCAGAGAGCAGGGTTTTAAAAGATCTAGAAGCTGTGCTGCAAATTCCTGGTGTCTCTCTTCCAACATGTTATACCAAGAGTTGCCAGTCCTCAAGGAATCAGAAAGAGACGCAGACAGCAAGGATGAGCCCCAGGTCTGATCTTAGGAAGTGGACTTCATGGAATCATAGAATCATTAAGGTTGGAAAAGACCTCTAAGACCATTGATTCCAACCATTAACCCAGCACTGCCGGGTCCACCGCTAAACCACGTCCCTAAGCTCCACAGCTACACGTTTTTTGAACACTTCCAGGGATGGTGACTTCAGCACTTCCCTGGGAAGCCTGTTCCAAAGCCTGAACAACTTTTGAGTGAAGAAAATTTTCATAAGATCCAATCTAAATCTCCCCTGGCACAACCTAAGGCCGTTTCCTTCAGAGGTGGGTAGACTCTATAGTCAGCACTTGGCACGCCTGTCAAGCTGTTCTCCAGTTCAAACATCCCACAATACTGTTTTCAGTGCTCAAAATACTAGCCAAGGAGAAAAATGTCATTAATCTTATCAGCATCCATCAAAAAATGTCACATTTGGATGCTGGCCCAATTACCTACAGTCCCCTCAATCACCAAATATGAAACCCAATGGTTTGGGATAACTATCGGAAGCTAATGATAACTTTTGATGTATTTGCAACATCAAAATGATTTTAAGGAGGAAACTATTTTAAGGGTAAACACAGTTTAATTTTTGCTGAAGCACTGGGGGAAGGACACCTAGTTTTACTCACTTATGTTTGGATTTATAAACTATTTACTCTCAGTTAATATCTGATGACAAAGTTACCACTGAATATCCCATAAATTATGATTTTTATTTCTTTACATCAATAAAAACAAAGCACTTTCAACCCCAAAGTTTGTTTTGGGCACTGCACAATAAACAGAAAACTATCTCTGAACCAGCCCATAGAAATTGTAGCACATCCCTTCAAATCCTGCCCAGTATTTTCAGGGAAGCACACCAAGTCCATTCAATTTGGAGAACCTGCTCTATCAGAACACTGTGCTAAAGCCCTGCTTTGCAGACGGCAATGTGACAGCCACATGACATAAGCAAAGGCTCTTTTTCAGGAAATTCAACTTTTTTTTTTCTTTTTTTAACTCCTTTCCCTGCTCTTCCAGACAGCAAAACCTTGTCGTTTCAGCTACTTCTTGTTTATTATTTCTCTTCAGACATGATTTGTTTGAAGAGATGTCTGGAAAGCAGATACTTCCTTGAAGCAAAACAACTATATAGATATATATAAAAAAAACAATCTTCCAATTTAATTTTAAGAGGATTTTCCTGGAGTTTGCCATGTATATTAGAGCTGAGTAATATAAATGGTTAACATAAACTTCTCAGAAATCCGAAGGACACTTGATCATTAAATGTAATGAACTTCTTTGTTTTAACAATTTCAAGGCCAGGGTTGTATAGATTGGCACAGGTTCAAATCTGACTGACTGCTTATTGTTACATCTGATATTGACATATTTCTCTGCCTCATTCCACTATGATAATTCACCATGCAGTCAATGGTAAATGATCTTCAACTGGGAACAGAAAGCCTAGGCTTGCTGGGAAAACAATCTTAAAATTAATGGTGTGTTAGGAGCACAATCTCAAATCCAAGATCCTTCAAACTCCAAGAGCTTTTCAATCTCTGCTTCTGAATCGAAAACAGAGTCCCTCAAAGTTTTGGGTTTAGGTCAGCTCCAATGCTAGGAGAAAATAACATAGCAGGTAAAGGCTGGGAAAAAAATCATAGCAGAGGATGTTTTTACATCATTTTGGTCTAAGGTTGTGGAATGTTCAGGAAAAGAGCTGCCTTTCCGGAGGCTCATGCCACTCCTGCTAGTGCAATCCTCATGGCACAAGAAGTTCTTGAGCATCTCTGGCACTCTCATCACTTTGAACACCCATGCTAGACTTGGTTTTACACTTAACACCCTTAATCCAACAACTGTGAATGTCTGTGTGGACACAAGAATGACGAATAGCAAAAAGTGGTCTTTCAAGGGCTCGTGTGGTATTTCAAAACAGTATCTCATACTGCACTGTCAGAAGCAGGACATGGGGCTGGATGGACCATCACTTAACCCCAAAATATATCATATATTCTTGAAAAATCTACCTTAAATACATCAGTCTTCTCAGGGAATAGGAAATAATGAAGAGGAAAATCTTTAACCAAATTGAACATTAGATGATTCATTAGAGCTCAGGAACCGAGGAGAAGGTCACAGTACCTCAGGCCAGAGGGTTACCATTATTCCTCCACACCAAGGCATGGCTGAGGGCATGGTCGAGGCAGGGTGGGAAATGTTGCCCGGGGGCTGACTGGCTTGAGATATCTTTGACCCGTTAGGAAACCGGAAAGTGAAGATACAAGTTTTACCAGATCCCAGAGCAAATGCCCTAAAGCCAACCCTTGCTGCCTGATGGCGGTCAAGGTTTGCATGGACGTGAGAGAACAGGGTGGTGAAACACCGTCACCTTGCCAAGTTAAAGGTGACCTGTGAGCCCCCAGGGCAAACGTCACTGCTCAGCAGCATTGCCCAATCCGCAGTGAAAAATGCCATGAGGCAGAGCCCAAAACTGCTCCCGATAGTCCCTGAAGGTGGACATGTGGTTCATGTGGCACCCTCTGGTCCCACCGGGAGATGGTCTTTGCAATGGTGCTGAAGCAGTGACTTCGGCCACCGAGGCCCACCAGCCCATCTCTTTTGGGCCCACACACCACCAAACATCCTGGGGGAAGGAGGGTGCTGGGGGCACCACAGGGATGTGCCAGCTGCAACAGCAGCACACAGATGCTTCTGAAGCAAACACAACAAGGCCCTTAGGAGGGTCACCTCCTCCTTGCACTGGCCCAGAAGGGGTGGGATGACTATTTAACACATACTGTTGGGGAAGAAGCTATGAGGTGATTTGTGAGAGGTTTTCCTTGGCCTCCTACACCACAAATCAGCTTCCCTACTGGCTCTGGCTGGTGGGCTCCCATGTGTCCGCAGGATCCCTGTGAGCCAGGGACTTTGTGCCATTACCCAAAGCACCACATGCTCTGCAGGCACGGCACATCTTCCCCATCACAAAAAGCCCAGAACAGATGAGAAACCTTAAAGCTCTGAGGCAGAGTGCATGTGGATTCCTCCCTAAAGGAATCCCTCCAAAACAAGGAAAAATGCTTAATATAAAAATAAAATGAACTGCCCAGGAGAAAGCCCCCCCGCATTCCCATATGGCAGCCATAGGTAAGGGCTAACACAGCATTCAACAACAGTGAAGAAGTCAGAGGGCCACTCTGAGCTGGCATTTACACTCGAAAACTTTGGAGTGATTACTAAGAGCAGTCCTCCTTTTGTAAACATTTCTGTTATGCCTGCGTGGGTGTGAGGGGAAGTGCGGCTCTCAGCGTATTCCTTCACAGCAGGGCATATCGTGGGTATGCTGAGACAGCCTGGGCACAGTTCAGCTGAAACAAATCAGCAGGGCGAGGCCTCGACTAACGCGCTAACAGCTCCATCCTGTTTGCACTTCCAGGTGAACCTCGACAAAGCAGGAAATACTGAGTATTGCATTTTATTTTGTGTCTAGGTTGTGCTGTCACATTTATAGTCACGGGAGGTATGCAGGGTTCTTGACCTGTGCTGTCTCTGACTGACTATGGCAAATGGACTGTGGATGTTGATGCTTAATGGACAGTAAGAGTCTTTAAAAATTAGTCCAAGATTATATGCACCACATAAAACTAAAACTAAAAAGGAAATAATGAAAAAGCCTGTCTAGTGACCCATTCTCCCACCAGTGACATTGGCTCTCCAGTATCACAACTTCTCTTTTCCCAGCAGAAACCATCACAGGATCATACAACAGTTTGGGTCGGAAGGGACCTTAAAGATCGTCTAGTTCCAATCCCCCTGACATGGGGAGGGACACCTCCCATCTTCTGAAATGTCAATGGAGAGAAGAAAAAACCTGCACATATCCCTGAAGAACAAGTTTTTCCCACTACTTTGGCACTGGATTGTGACGCACACTGATTTTCTATAGGAAAAAAAAACAATTCCCCCTTTTCCAAGCTGAGTTACATGACCAGAGCATGATCACGGGCTGGCAGCTCCTCAGTGTACTGTCTATAATACCCAGACATCACATGCATCACACTCTCATCTAAACCCGGCCATCAGCTCTAGCTCTGGCTGCTGCTGGTTGGATTAGCGCTACTGCCAACAGTAAAAAACAAGCTGTCTGGAGCTATCTTTGGTAAACACTTAGAGCAAATATCCTCACTTCTGATCTTAAAGCCAAGATGACTTTCTGCATGAGTAACCCAACTATTGTTGTAACACCAACCCCCTCAGCAAAACAACAACAGCAAAACGCAACCTCCTTCTCTTCTCTAACTCTTTCTTAGGCATCTTTAAAAGCCCAGAGCTTCATCTGAATTGCCCAGTTCAATCAACAAAGTCAAATCCAGTGGAGTTACACCCCAATGTACAGAAAAGTAATTGAGACCAGATTTTGGCCTGAAGAACTTCTAAGCCCATTTCTCCTCCCACCCTTCCAAGAGTCACATTTTTTAAATGGAAAAAAAAAAAAAAAGATAATATACTCAAAAAATCATGCCAGTAGGGCAGCTAAGTTTTAAAAGGGGGGGTAGGAGGAAATAAAGTTAAAAGAATAATAGGAGGGACACAAGCTTTATGAAGTGGAGGTCCGCAATGGCAACTTGCCAGTCAACCAGAGGATGCAATCAATTTGCGTAAAATACAGCAGGCTGAAGATTCAGTTTACACTGTCCCTGAAATCAGCCCCTGTCTGCCAGTGAAGATGCATCCCCTCCCTACCTTCCTGTTAAGCCAGCTCCGAAAACTTTAAATCTGCTTAAAAAATGATGAGAAATGGAAGCGTAACAACCCTGAAGCGTGTGGAGAGGGGGAAGAGGAAAAGAGAAAAAAAAAAGTTTTCACAGGACCTGCCTTTGAGGGCTGTTATTTCAGTGATGAAAGTCACAGGTTGCCTATAGATCAGCCAGTGCCACAGTGGTGATGGAACACGAAACCTCACTTAACTCCCCCTTTGCTGTCCCCGCAGCCCAGCCGATGGGGTCCTCACACCGACCACATTCCTGCCATTACCCCCATGGCTTTTCCTGGCCTACAGAAGCTAATCCTCACCAGTTGCATCTTAGAAAAACAAGTTTTCCTCGTCTCGTACTGGAACACTGATGCAACAGCTCAGCGTCTGAACGGGAATGTAACCGGATACGTGAGCAAGTTGCATGAGCCCGGTAGGGAAAGGGGAGAAAAATAAAAAAGCAAATATACCAGTAACCAAATGTGAATGGACAGGATTCCTGATTTATGGGCAGCAAGCAGGGTTCAAATTGGATCTGCACTGCCTCAGCAAAGGCAGCTGCTTATTGGACCATTTGTTTTTTAATCACCCTTCGATGTAGCTTTTGCTGAATCCTAGTTAAAATGCCACGTTGAATAAGGCAAACTCTGTGCCTTGTCCTGCCACAGCTCGGTCCTGTGGTAGGTTAAGGACTGTGCTGTGATTTGTTCAACCTGTACTCTGATACTCCAGGAAAATAAACACAACCTAGACAGAGAAAAGAAATATAAGAGTGAACCCCAAAGTGCTGAGTTCTTTCAGACTCAGGTGTGGGTCAGCCAGGCTTTAAATAATATGTCTGTTTAATCATGCAATAGCTATACAAGACCTCAAGTGGAACGAAGCAAAACATTTATGTGCTTACTAGCAATAACATGGATTTTGTGTAGGAAACCAGTATTTACTGTTCAAGTTATTAGGAATTTATTATTTGCCCTAAATAATAACTGGGTAAAGAGATAATGAAATCATGGTATTTCTAAAGGAATGTGCAGTTAATTCCAATAAAGGTAATAAAAAAATCCTGGTTTTCAGAGAAGGGTCTATTCCCATTTCAATGCATACCCAAGGCAGTGCTTATGTTAAGAAGCCAGTGGCATTCTGAGTATTCCACCACAGCAAGGAAACTGGTGTCAAAGGACAGCCCAAACACCTCACTCCCTACCACCACACCGAACGGGGGATGTTCAGCAATTTCCCACTCAACACCTGATCAAAGGGTGCCTCTTCCATGGCACCACTTTTGTCTCTCACTGACATGGTTTGTGTAGCAAAGAGCATCCATTCATCCCACAAGAAGGATCCCAGAATAGGCACTGCCTGCAAAAAAGCACCCCAGCACTTTGGTGGAACATCAGAGCACGCTGAGCTTTACAGATTACAATCAAGGTCCCGAAAAGCACCAAAAAGCCTGGTGGGAAGCCGGTGCAATTCCCAGAGCTTGCACACACATAACATGCCCACACCAATCACCTAATTAAATGGGATGGCCACCAGAGAGCGAATGGAGAGCTGGCTATTGGAGAGGCAAGGGTGGGAAATAACATCACAAATACTGTATCAGACCACTTACTCACTACAGAATCCTCTCACCATTTTGGGGGAAATGAGAGCCATTTGGGATTCTAATGTATCCCACAACCTTGAGTTTCTCCAACAATAAACGCACATAATCCACGATAGATGGGAAATCCAGCCTGCCTCCCTCGGCTCAGCTCACTTCCCTCTGCCCTGCCAGCACCGTATCTTCCCTCTCTCGATGAAGTCTCAGCTGGTGCTTTGAACTGCTGACTTAAATTCGCAGAGAAGGCAGGGAATGCCACACAGCTTTGTTTCCAGTCAGGCTTACTGAAAGCTCATCTGAAGTTTTCACCTCCCAGATCTGTAAATGCTGCTGCTGCCTCATAACGAGGCAGAGAAGTAGTCTATTAATCAAAGCCAGCAGAACATTTTCTACAGGAGGCATTTATGTGAAGGAGAGCAGCATATGAGGTTACATTAGTTAGGAAGAAAATTACAAGGGAATCTCAGTTCTTGTGCTTCAGGGCATAAGCTGATCACCAGATGGGGTCAGGAAGAATTTCACCCTCTTTCGTTCCTAGATATAGTGTTGCACAATAGGTAAACTATGGAGGCACAAGGAAGAAGGAAAAAAAAAAACCTGCTTAAAGCCTGGATTTCCCCCCTGCTTTCTTGGGAACTATGTCTACAAACACTGCCAGACAGAAGAACTGGTTAGAAAAAAATACCGTGTTTTAGTTCGGCAGCTCTTACCCAGAAAATGATATGCACAAGAGCCCTGACTTCACATGTCCAATGAACAAAACACGAAGCCTGGCCAAAAAAAACCTGCTCTGGGAAGCTGGGGGGCAGCAGGTACCATGTAATGGGTACGATCAGCACATTTAATATATGATCAACATTTTACACTAGTTAAAGCTAGACTTCTAGATCTGGGAGAACTTTGCCACAGCTCATGGGAACAACTTTTTTTGTTGCAGTTCCTTGAGTGCTTTGGGTTCAAATTAACTCACTTACTTCTCTTTCTTACTGCAAATTAATAAACCGGTTAAACTTAAAAAAAGAAGGAAAAGAAAGAAGAAGAAAGCCACAAGACTTTGTTAAAACCGCTAAGTTTCAGCTGGTATCATGTCAAAACCACTTGAAACATGAAACTAGAAATCTTCCTAGGCTGACTCAAAGACTACGTCTATACTAGGAGTGCTTTACCAGGAAAGGAATGCTGGTGTATAATGCTGGCAAAGGACTCTGCTGTGGATGCAACCGTAGCAGCAGAACTGAGTATTAAACCGGTCTAGGGAACTGAGCCAAGAGCTTTGTTGACAGACTTGCATCTAGGTGAAGGTCTCCAACAGTTCTAACAATTGGTCAGGGGTAACACCTCTTCGCATCCTGGATAGACATAAACATGTCAGCACAAATTTAGGATCTAGAAATGCCCAAAGTTAGGTAGAAGCTGTTTTGAAATTCTTTTGAAAAATTTAACCAGCTCTGACTTTAGAAAAAACAACAACATTGGTTTATTTTGTAGGCTTCACAGTTTTGCTGCAAACTTCTGGCATAGCTGCAGTTAAACGTCTTATTTCAGCCTTCTAATCTGTGACACATGGTGGGTGCTTTATGATTTCTCTCAGTACAACGAAATCTGTCTCTCAGCATGCAATCATAAATGTTGCATGCAACCCTCACGAGCAACCTTTGGAGATTTCTCCATAACCCAGTTCGTTTATTGTAACCGTGGTCAGCACTGGTGGTGGAAGGAAACCACCGTGTGAGAAGATTGTATTATTATTCCGATAAAAAGACCATTAAGTGCTGGCTGCTTCCCTTAACACGAGTGCAAAATAACAAGGCTGAATAAAAATGTTCATTCTATTATACTCTAATATGTGCTATTGCAACACGGAGAAGGCAGAGCAACGTGGCAGTTAGAATTTCACCAGATCCCTACTCAAATGACCTGGATTGACTATTTGAGATTTATGGCAAAAAGATATTAAAAAGATATTAAAAAAAAAAAAAAAGAGGAAGACATTTTCAGCTTCAAGCACTATAGAAAAATCCACTTCCCACCTAGCTTCGCTCGGAGAACATCCCCCACTCTGAAACAGCCTCTTTGACTGCAGCTGAGACACAAATAAGCAATTACTACCAATGCCTGTGCAAGTCAAACCTATGGTTCTGTCTCTTACCTGTAATCTGACTCTGTCCTTGTGGATTAAAAGGACTTGGTGCAGAGTTCAGAGAGGGCCGTGGGCTCTGGGTCGGGACCCCTACTCTCATACTGGGATGAGGAATGCGCCCTAAATCACTGAGGCGTTCAGAGAACAAACTAGGTTTAGAGTCATCAAGCTTCTGTCTGTGCCCTGGAAACAGCAAATCATAAAATAAAAGCGTTAATAACAAGATTTAGTAATTTAACACACCCCCCAAAAAAACCCCAAAATGGTCTCTAAGGACCTGTTATTAGATTTAATGGATTTACAGGTATCTCAGCTACCCCCAGTAACACAGAAACATTGTGGGGGGGCTGTGTTTTGGACGTGGTTGTGCTGGTTAAAGCTTTATCGAGCACAACTGTGCCCATACACGGGTAACATATTACAAATTGGATCAAAATAAGCACTTGTCAGGACACCCACACAAGGTCTTTTTTTGTCTTTTTTTTTTTCTTTTGCTGCTTTAACTACCCAGGGTAGTTAAAGAGGCAAACTTTCCCTTCCAAAATCAAGCCTCATATGTACATACAACTTATCAGCTGGGACAATTACTCCATGCCTGGTTTATATGTTGAGGATTTTTGCTAAGAAAATGCAAGCTTTTCTTCTCCCCTTATTTTTTTTTTTCTTTAACTCTGTCATAGTTAGTCATTAGCTTTCATTCCTCTGGGAGATTTTCCAAAAAGTAAATATTCCCTGTCAGTTGAGAAGAGCAGTATCCAAGGAAAACCTCCAAGGCTGCTAGCCAGGACTGGGCCCTACACACCCTTGCATGGTCAGCCTTCCTCAGTGCTCCTGCTGCACTCACCCAAACCAGGCCAACTGCCCCTGGACATATCTGGAACACTCATTTAAGGGTGTTTTGCTGTCAAAATATAAAGGGGTAAAATGGCAAAAGCACCAGAATCCCCCCAGTGGTCCTGCTCATATTGTCATTGAGACGTTTCAAGAGCAAAGGCTTTGATTCTCTAATGGTTGTATTTTTATTCCTAGGTTTAATTTCTTTCCAAAGGATGCTTCTTGTCCAATGGCGCCTTCGAAAGTGAGGTGCAGAAGGTGTTATTTCTGTCATTTAGCACATGGAGAAACAGGCATGCATAGAGATTAAGGACAGGACTAATTTTACTTAACTTCAGCCATTCATAAATCAGGCATCTAGTCTAAACTCTTCTAATGTAGACTTCCTCTTTGGTTAATGGAAAGAAATAGCTACTTCCAGAGGGCAATTCATCTCATTTGTCTCTGACACTCGCCTTAAAATGGCATGATTCACCTCCTGAATTTGCTTTCTCTTCCTTCTCTGATCAGAGAGGGAGCACACATGACTGGTTTAATTAGACACCCTCGCCATTAGTCAACGTTAAATGGAATGAAGCTTACCCTAAGTTACAGACCAAGGTCACACAAAAAGCCTCTGGCAGAGCTGAAAGGGGGGCCCAGACCCCTTGACTGCAACCCAGAACCATGCCTGCCTCCATCCCTGTAAGCAGTGCTGGGCCACTGGCACAAGCAATAACCGGGTGGGATATTTTAATGCTTTTAACAATAGGAAGGGTCCCTGGTGGGGTTTGGGCTTGAACCCTTCCAAATAACCACCAGTGGCTTGAGATAATCCATGCTGTCCCTCAGCAGTGTGAACACAGCCATCAGTCTGGAGGCTACAACGGTTCAGCTCTGCAGACGTGGGAAGATTGTCCCATCAGTCTTCGGGCCATAGAACCAATTCCAACACTGTTTAATTTATTTTAGAAGCAGAAATGAGGCCGCTGAATCTTGAGATTGAACTATCAGGCTACCACTGCTTTTAAAAATGCTTTTTAGTAGTAATTCTCACCACAGTACTGAGTACATGGGTTCACACCATCTAATTGGTACCACAGTGCCAACGTGACACATAGGCAATGCAATATCCAAACTAAGTAACTCCAAACTGGATTCAGAGAAATCATAGCTCTAGACAGAGAAGGATTCAGGTGGGGAGATGAGGGGAACCTTGATGGAATTTAACTTTGGAGAAACTTCTCTAGCAATTTTTAAAAACTAATTAGTTGACCCATAATTTGGTACTTTGAAGTCTGGGTTTTCTCCCCCATAATGACTCAGTCTAAAAGCACAGGGTAGGCGGGAGCCTTCTCCTTAAGGAGAAGGTGCTGCTCCATGTTAGAGATGACATGCCTGGCTACTCTCTTTAGAAGGAAGGTATCAATCACTTTAAATGGGGATTCATTTTTGGTGGGCTTGTAAAAACTCTAAAATAGCAGCTTAATTAACAGGGTCACATCCAAGCTATACTCTTTAGCATTATATTCTCAATCCACTTAAACTAAAACTTGTACAAGTTGGGGGCTGCTAAATCTGAAGAAATTACTTTCACATACACATGCAGTCAGTATTCCCTTGGGATTTCTCCATCTTCTTTTCCTCCACAATTTTTATGTATTTGCTTTTCTCTTTGCCAGTCATATTTTCCTCTCTGTTTTTTAAAGGCATCTCCTTCCCCTCCCATTTTCTGTTCTGCTCATTCCTAATCATGCTTTTTCAAATTGAGCAACCTGGGATAGTGGAAGGTGTCCCTGCCCATGGCAGGGGGTTGGAACGAGATGATCTTTGAGGCCCCTTTCAACCCAAACCATTCTGGGGTTCTGCGACATTCAAGAGGGCTCAAAATAAGGCAAACGTGATCAGCCCATCTCTGGTCTCACACACCAGGGCTGATTTTAGCTGCGGATGAGTCCACCCCCAAAGTGAATTTTATTTAGAATTTTTGTAGAAAAAACCCTGTGCTATGCTCGTGTAGTACCCTTTTAACTAAAGAATCACTAACAAACTAGTGTACAATCTATTTTAACTGTCTTCAGAAAACTCAGTGAACACTTACTACATAGGACACCACCACTACTGCACTAACCTGTGCCAGATAACCCCCAGCCTTGTTTTCATAACGTCCTGTTTGGTCATACACAGCTTTGTTAGAAAAGAGTTTATATTTAATTGTGTGCATTATAGCAGAGCTCTGGATAGTGGATTCAACCAGGATAAGCAGGGGGGGGAAAAGGGGAAAAAAAGAGAGGAAAAAAAAGGAGAAGGGGGGTACAGAAAGAAGAAAAAAGATTTCCACATCTGGTTGAATTGAAATGATCTATAGATTTGTGGGTTTGGGTGGTGCCACTCCCCCCCTCCCAAAAAAAAAAAAAAAAAAAATGCACATCTGGAAGACCCCAGGCATCAATGGAACTGCAAGTCCCCAGAAACCAGCAAGGGGCCAAAGGCAGACTTGCCTTCCCCTTCTGGACATTTAAAATTTAGGGTTGTAACATGGAGTCATGTTGTGACAAAGGGATCGACAGAAGGAGCCACAGTCCCCCAGTGAAACGTCCCAGGGAGACAAGATGACATCGCAGCTTTGGACATTATGGGTTACTCTGCTTTGATAAAGGCTGAGACGTGCTCACACTGAAAGTAAGCAGGAAACTCAACAAAACCTTTGTATTCAGGAGGTGCTCACAAAGGCGTGTGGGCAGCTTAAATAAACTTGATTTCTGTGCAGAAAAAAAAATCCTGCTAAGTATGGAGGAGCCATGAGGTATGGGCTGAAAACACTCCAAAAAGACCTTCTGAGTAGCACATAAGCAGCAGCAATGAAATATGTGATACATGTTTAAAACTCATTCCACAAGCTGCTTTTCATCTCTCATTGATATATGTGTCCGTTGACAGAGAAATTCCTGATCCCAGGGGAGTGTGCTAAGAAAAGCTGTATTCCTCAGTCTCAGTGCTGAGGCGTAATTTTATTTCAGGAAAAAAGATTAGGGTAGCAAGTGTGGATAGCTGAGGGAGAGTCCCTGATCTGCTGCAGCAGTGAGTACATTAAAAAGCAATATAAAAGCTATGTGAAGAGTAGAATAAAATAGTGTTACAGCTATCCCAATGCCTGCAACACTGCATTTAGTGCCTGTTGCTCTGTTACAAAGATGAATTTGTAGAATGGATTGGGCTTGGAGGGGAAAAAAAAAATGCTTATGGACATAAACAGTCTTGGCTGTGAAATGTGGTCAAAAAAAATGGAAGCTGACCCATGAGTCTGACTAAGGATGGGACCCAGCGGCCACTGGAACAGATCATGAGGAGATGGGAAAGAAATGAGAAAAATTGAGAGTTCATAGTCAAGAGCTAAAATTTGTCTGCTGGCAGAGCACAAAATAAGCTGGAATATCAGAAACCCAGTGTTCACTCCCAAATGACAGGAAATGTTCTGATCTTTCACCACTACTCAGCTGTTTCAAGCCAAACACCAACCTGAGTATTAGCTTCTGGAGACAGAAGCATTTTCATTAATCCTCTCCAGTGCCAATTTTGGCCATTTTACACGAATCAAACCAGAAAACAGTACTGAGAGAGTGCCATAAGGTCAGTGAAAACTGCAGCCAGCCAGCCAGTGCACGCGCTGCTGCTTCTGCTCGCCAGCCCAGCACGGCCTCAGAACATGTTCATGTGGCCCATGGAAGCTGATGTTCAATTATCACATCCCAGGCATGGCAGAAGATGTGAGGAGTCTTCATCTCCAGCTTAATCATTTCAGTTTAAACTAAGCAAAGGACTGTCTCCCAGATCAAAGCAAGGCAATCTCGAGTCTGCTGGATGTGGTAACTGGAAAGGGACGTGAGCTCGTCTCTCATCACTGAACTTCCACCGCTCTGCTGGAGAAGGCAAGATGTAAATCGGGCTGTGGAAGAGGCTGACTTGCAGAATGTAAATGTGGTGTTGATGCTTGAAGATTTTTACCTCCTCGGGGAGGAGGAGTGTGCGTTTTTATCTTTCAGCTTGTGGGTGTGGAACTGAAAACTAATCAGATTATGCTACACGTGGCCCTGCCAGATGCTGACACTCAGGGACTCCCTTTCTTTGTACCGTGTACACCACCCACCAGCTTTTTTGTGTGGTTTTTTTTTTTTCCTGGTACCAAGGAGATCTGGTTACCAGATTTTCAGCAGATGCTTTTATCACTCTCCACTGGGTTAGCTATTTTCAGTCATCACCCAGTTCTATCTTTTTCTGCTTTTGCCTTAACAAGGAGAAGTATCGTGGGAGTCAGGTGTCTCCATAAAAAGAGCCAAGGGAAGGCAGAAAGGTCATGGCGGTAAGAGCCTGGGTTGTCACCTGCTGGAGACACATTTTCTGGGACATCTCAAGCAGAATGGAGGGTGATGACCCACTGCAAAATGCCACCGTGGCTTCTGTTTGCTCTATGTCAGGAGTGCGCTCAGCACCAGATAGTGAAGTTCGGAGTCATCCCATGGAGTGACTACAGCTGGAAAAGGCAAACAAAAACTCTTTGAACTCCAGGGCCAGTAACCAAGGATTTCTACGGCTCTGGATTCAGTGAACCCAATGGAAAAGGGACTTTCCTTCAGGTTAAGGGGTGGCAGAAAGAAGAAGAATCACCTAGTTCATGACCTGTGAATTTGTAGCCTGTGCACCTCTGTCTCTTGACTCCAAGAGAAACGCAACAGAGATCAAGAAGTCAAGTTTTGATTATTCCCACTGTTCTCCAAAGGTGAAGTGCTTTAAAAAGGTAAAGAGTGGGCACATTTTTCCTTACTAACCCTATATGTCTTTGAGACAAACACTCTGATTTTGTCTCTTTTAACACTAGAACACCAGCAGCATTCCAGTGTAGGTTCTAGTGTGTACGCTTCTGCGTGCACATTGTAGAAGACCATTTCACACCACAAAAAAGACAAGCTACCTGTCCTCTGAATTTCATCACAAATTCTCCTTAAATTCTCTTTGCAGGCCTACCTGCAAAAAAATCCATTTGGTCCCATGGATGAGGTGTAACTGGAAGATACTGATATGGGCTTGGCTGAATTCAGCTAAAGGCTGATAAAGCTGAAGTCAAGGGACCCACATTTATGCCACAGTAAAGGAGTTGAGACCTGAGCCTAAGGCTTCCTAACAGCTGTTGTGCAGAGACTGAATAATTCTGAGCATTCAGCATGAAGCAAAAATATTCATTGTTCTGTTAAAAATTTCAGACAATACTTTACTGCAGCAAGATGTCACTCCAAAGCACTGTCAATCTACGCACTGGAGGTAAAAATAAGGGAGCCATAGACCAGAAGCACAGAAGATTCACATCAGCTCTTTGCAAGGAAAAAACCTCTGAAGAAAGTCATGAGGGTCCCTCTAGAGTCCTTTGTCTTGCGATGAATTGCCATCCAGGGCTGGTTTCTCCCCACCCAGTCCTACTGAATGCACCCAATCTAAAGTTCATGGAAAAAACCCCAAAACACAAGAGCCAAACAATTTTTGCCCAGGAAAGGGGAAAGCTTGGAACCCTTCCAGTCTCTTGGGTAAAGACACAATTATGAGAAGAAAAATATAATCCACCCAAGAGACATAATTACATAATTAGGCCATAGGCTGTGCATAGGAAAGGTTCTTATAGTTCATAAAACAAGGAGCTACATAGGTGCAGTAACTGTAGTTAATTCACTCAATGGAGGAAAAAAAAAAAGTTTGTTTTTTAAATAGCTGAGGGCACCAGTTTGCATTAGACTGGGAGCTTATTCTCCTGACTGTACACAGAGCCCTGTTAGCGCCAACAGGAGTCACTCAGGCGCGGGCAGAAAACAAGCCTCGTCTCTTTTTGTTCTTAAAAAAGGCATATTTTTTACCCAAAGCAGCTGAAGCCTGTACCTGAAACTACTGCAGAGAAAAGGAAATAAATAAAGACAGGCGAACACACGCAGTGGAGGGGCTCAGTCCCTATGAAACAGATCTAACGTGTATCCATTTGCCAGAATCCTAATGAGCTCCTCCTTCCTGACCCCTGCTCTGCAGACTACCAGTATGGGTCCAAAAGGGCCAGATCCAGACCCTGGGGGAACCAGTGACATTGCCCTCTTCCCGGAGCTGTGGCTCCTACCCAGGGTGAGCAGAGGCAGGGGGAGGTTGGAACCTCAGCACTGAGGCCAAGCCTGTGGAGCATCGCTGGCGTTGATGGTCATCTCCCCACTGATTTACTGGGAGCAAAGGGAATGTCCTCTCAGCTCATCCCGTGGGCAGCCTGCCCAGCACGGGACAAAAAGAGCAGGTTGGAGGGAGGAAGGGACAGGAAGGGTGAGAAGAAATGACCCATGGGGGTGTAACCTGTGTCCCTTTGTGCCCATGGGAATGACTCTAAAGCTTCTGAGGATACAAAGTGCTTTTTAAAACTCAGCTGGGGGCTGTGAAGAGCACACGGATCCAGCTGAAAGACAGACCCAGAGGTCGGGGGTTTTCAGCAAACTGCAGCAGCTGCAAAGGAGCCTCCTGCTCACTGAATTTCTCCATACAGAGGTGAAAAATGCCTGCTTGGAGCAGGGCTCCAGGCTGCTCGTCTGGCAGCCAGGGGACTGATGGGGGCAGGTGGCAGGGGCCGAGCTGGCCAGACACTGCACAGGGGAAGGTGTATTAAAGCAGCAAAATCAGAAGATTTAACAAATGAAACCGAAATGGTGCTTTGAGAAAAAGGACAGGCTGAACAGGAAAAGGCTCGAGTGGGTTTGCTTTTGCACCAGTTCCCTCCTACCCTCCAACTCAATCCCGGAGTTGCAGCCCTCTGCTCTGGCCCTGTACTTCATGTGAGTGAGCCAGGTCTCCCCTTGCTGCAGTATTGGGGTTGTTTCTTTTTTCTTTTTGAAAAACTTCTGAGTTCTCATTAGGATTTTGAAGCTTGTTCTGCAAAGTTGAGCAACACCCCGTAGGAGCATCAGCCCGAACTGGTCAGGGAAGGAGCAGGTGGGAGCCCCTTGCACCACGATGCTCTGCCTTCACCTTTATCCATCCTTCATGAACATAAAGGAATCTGTGTTTCACGTGTGCCAGGAAACCAGCTAAACATTGCTGGCATGGCCGCTTGGAGACATTAAAGACAACTCATATAAACAGAGACTGTCACGCAAGTCTTGGTCCCTGCCTCAGCTCCCTTTGCATGCTGGTATCTGTTACACTCTCCCCCTCCTCCTCCCCCTTTTTTTCAGCAGAAACAGGGATGAGGGAGAGCAAGGGCGGTCCCGAAAAGCTCAAGAGCTCCTCATTCTGATTTCTCATCCGCATGAGCCCAGCAAAATCTTGGAGGAGCAAGGTTTTTTCCCCTCCAAAAAGGTAGCTATCCTGCAAAGATCCCACCAATTTTTGCTGCTTGCTTGCTGCAGCACCAGGCAGTAAAGATCATAGTGAAGAAGGGGGCAAAGGGGGAGAGAGAAAAAAAAAGTCCTTGAGCTGGCTTCCCTCCAGCTGGCAGGAGGGGATGGTTTTCTTAACACTTGCGAAACCTGATTACTTTAAAAGAATGAGAAGGGGGGGATGATGTAAACACAGCCATTAAACCTGACTTAAGGCGCTTAGTTTAAATCTAGTGTAGAGCTCTCGGATGCTGCCCTGCTCTCTCGACATCAATAGGTGCATTTTCATTTCTGGTTTTGTTTTACACCCCCAAAACCAGGAGCGCGCTGCACACTGAACGCTGCGGTTGCAGCGGGAATTCAGGCATGGAAGACACAACAGTTAAGCAATAATGGATGGATGTGTGTGTGTTTGCTCTCTATCTTTCAACAGATTGTTTTGCTGTCTTAGAAAACTACTGTGTTTATATCCATGCAGCAGGTTTTAAGCAGACTGTTTAAACTTGAATAAAGCGGGACATTTCTAAAATAACCTTGCTAATACAATTCAGATGGCTAAAGAAACCTGAAAACGTGGTTTTAAAAATAAAAAAAGATGCCGTTTCAATCTACACTGGTGGGTAACATGATCTAAACACTGAAAGAAAACAGTCTTTACAAGTTCAGCTTGAAGGATTATCTTGTGTATCAGCACCCTCTGTGGCAGAGTAGCATTTATCCACGTATCCACCCATGTTAATGCTGTTGCACAATTTACTACAGCCGTGATAGACAGATAATTGCTTTATCCACCCAAGTGTAATAAACGGAGTCTACTATGTTAATCCTTGTGTTCTTATTGTCGGCAAATGCCAAGTGAGGGAGAGACGTACACTGAAAACTCCGTCCTCTCCTTCCAAAACTACTGGAGTTTACTTACCCTCAGACCTGCTAAAGTGTTCTTACTGCATTCCACTCCCCTGCTTGCAGCGCCAAGTATTTTGAGTAGTATCAAGTTATTGTTATATAAAGGGCACCTACACTCGGGCTATATGAAGGCAGAAGCCAGGATGTAGCAGCCTTTAGGAAAAAAAAAAACAAACACCCAACCAACCACCCTCAAACATCTTTTCCTACTCAGTAAGTAAAACAGGCCAAGTATTTTCTGTTCCTGGGCATAGCACAGAAAGTAATTACCTGTCCTTCTAAAACTGGACATCTATTCAGTTTGTGTGGAGTCTGTCTGACTGTTGAAAAATGTCATTTAGCTGCTGGCCCATCAGTGTTTTCCACAAAAATCTATAAAGATTTTTTATTTTGAATGTCAAAAACAGGCGTATCCTTTAAAAGGTTTACAGATTCCTGGCGGCTCCATGAGCTTAGGTTTGTGGCATCAAATTTGTAATGACAGTTTGATGGATGTCTCCCTTTCTTCCTCCTGAAAGGTATAAGGAATTGGTGGTTTCCCAATAAAAATTACGCTTAACACTATTCTTTGCTCTTATTTTTCCTCTCAAGTGCGTAAAGAGTCTGGTGCTGCTGGCAGTGAGTGGGTTATTGGGGCAACTTTCACGCTGCAGGAGGGATTCAACTTTTTGTGTACTCAGAGCTCTTGCACAAGCACCTACACGATGTGCAAGTTCTGAAGAAGGACAGCCTTAAGCAGCACATAAACGCTGCAGCTGGGCTTAAGAGAAGAAATGTTGGCCCAAAGATGCTGCCAACAATCCTGCAGGTGAGTCGCAGCTTTTAACCCCTTGTTATGCTCCACCTTTCCCTGCCAATGCCAGCAGGGGCATTTCTGGCTCAGGTGAAGGCTGAGATGGATTAACCTCTGCTTTCAGGTCTTCGAGGGAAGGAAAAAGCGTAGGTTTAGATGAGATTTTAGGAAGAAATTGTTTACTGTGGGGGTGGTGAGATACTGGAAAAGGTTGCCCAGAGAAGCTGGGGCTGCCCCATCCCTGGAAGTGTTTGAAACCAGGTTGGACAGGGCTTGGAGCAACCTTGTCTGGTGGAAGGTGTCCCTGCCCATGGCAGGGTGCTGGAGCGAGATGGTCTTTAAGGTCCCTTCCAGCCCATTCAGCCACAGGGGATGAATGGATGGGGGTTTGGTGTCGCAAAGTTGCCTGCTGACTATCACTACTGATATCGAAATGGAAGGTGTCTTATGCATCTTCAGCCAATTAACAGCTAATACTTTCTTTAATAACTTGGATGATGCAATAGAAAGCACGATTATAAAATCTTTAGATGATGTCCAGTTGGGTGGAGCCTTCCAGACTTGGAGAAATGGGTCAGAATTCAGAACAAACTTAGCATGGAAGAGAAATTGTGCTTGACACATCATTAGTAAGATGACATGCAGTAAAAGTTAAGTGCTTTGGGTTACGCTTTGGAGCAAGAAGCCAAATGCACCACAATGACAAACCTATTAACCAGCAGCACTGCAGAGGGAGATCTGGGAGCGGCAGGGAGTTGCAAGTTCAATGTGAGTCAATAACGGCATTCTGGGTTTTTTTCAAAAAAGTGAAGTAAATGCATTTCTGGGAAAGATTAATGGTCACGTTGTATACAAGACATAGAAGGTATCTATTACAGGCTGCTCAGAAGTGGTGAGACATCAGCTGGACTGCTTTATCCAGGGAGGGACACCACCCTCCAAGAAAGATGCAGACAGATGAGAGAGAATCCAGAGAGGAGCAACAGGAGCGATAACAGATTCAGAAAGCATGAGCAACATGGAAAAGTTGAAGGAAATACATTTGTTTAGTCTAGAAAAGAGAGGAGCAGGAAAGGACATGATAAGAGTAAAATGTTTTCTACAGAAAATGGTAATCAATTGATCTCTGTGTCAGCTGAGAACAGCACAAGAAAAAGCTGCCTTCAGCTGAGGTAGAGGAGATTTAAGAGATTAATGTGCAGTATTAGCAAACTCCTTTTTAAGTATAAAGGAAAAAAAAAACCACAAACTCCAGACTTGGTAAGTAAGTGGAAGGCTCAGTACTGGAGGATTTAAAAATTTGGACAGATGTCAGTGATGATCTAAGTATATCTAATACTTCCTCTCAGGAAAAATGGACTAGGTCGCCTGAGGTTTCTTTTAGCCCTACTGTTCTGGGGCTGAGTGATTGTCTGTGCTTGGTGAAGTCACGTACACAATACTTTGAACATGAGCACATGCAATCAGCAGCTCCTGCTAAGGGCCTGATGCTGCAAAGAGCTCAGGACCTGGAGCTGCCACGAAAGGGCACAGTAAAAATGCAGGCAGTGTCTGCTCAGCTACTCCTGACTACAGAGCACCTGTGGGGGTTTGGAGATGCTGGTCTCAAACCCTCTGTGCCACGGTTTCCTACAGCTCTAACTTCAGAATAATTATCATTTCTTTGCCTCACGGTGGATATTACAAGATCAATTTCACCATTAATACAGAGAGCAGGACTCTGAGGTTCCACTAGTTTCTGAGGGAGACACAATGAAGTAAAACTAGAATTTCACACCCAGTTCTTGAGAGTATTCCTGCAACCCCCAGTGGAGGTCCAGATCCTAAGCCATGTTTGGTTTTGGTTGTTACTTTCTTACTTGAGTGTCTACTGGTCACTCAAAGACAGATGGTCCCACAAAGAGGAGCCCTGCCAAAGTTCTTGGGGAAAACACCCAAACACTAAATGCAGAAGCAATGGTTTTGGACAAGCTATGTCTTCTAGGAGAGTGTAGGGAACTCCTCAATGCAGTGGACTATAAAATCCTGGGATTTTCCAACAAGACAGCCTCATTATTTACAATATTTCTTCCTGAAAGTGCTTGATTCATAATTACCTCTGTTGGGGTTTTTTTTGGTGAGGGGGAAATTGGGTTTTTGTTTGGTTAGTTTTTTTGCTTTGTTTTGTTTTTGCTTGGTTTTTGTTTTTTTTTTTTAAATGGAAAAGAAAGAAAAGCTCCATTCTGTTGTGAGCTACACAAACCTAAATCCCATCCTTGCTGCAGAAACTCCATCCCTGCATACATTCATCTCACACCAACCCCCTGAGCCCTAAGGATGGCCGCCTCTACCCCAGGCCAGCTGTTTATTAGCATCATGCCCCAAAATCATGAGATGCACGTTGCTGGCCAAAGTTAAGCCTGTCCTTATGTGCTCTGCAGGTCGCTAATTCAGTGTTTCAGCCAGGTGTTCAACCTGCTCAGGGGTGATGCCTCTCACAAAAGCCCCAGGGGGGACAGAGGGGAGGGAGGGGAGTGACACAACCGCATTTGGCAGCGAGGAATGTGAGATTTTTGTGAAGGGCTCTGGCAGGGGGCTGACCCTTCTGCCGACAGTTGTTAAAGTTTGTTTAGTGACGGGGAGCCTCCCATGAACTTAAAAACAATAGGAAAACAGAGTCCTGGAGAATAAATCTCGCCCCCTGCCCCGGTTGCCTGCGCGTTTGGCTACCAGAAGGTAACAAATCCCCAGGAATGCGGGCGGTGGGGGGATGCGCCTGTGAGGCGGAGCTGGAGGGTGGCCAACACAAGCAGCGGGTGATGCCATTCACAGAGCGGAGAACGGCTCGGACGAACACCGGGAAAAGCCTGGGAAAGGCTGCGGCTACTGCAGGAAAGATGTGCCCTCCGACAGCTCCGGCTGCTCCTGCGGGGAGCTCCTCAGGAGCTCATCCCACAGAAACCCCAAATACCTCTTCTCCTGCTCCCAGCCACATGAGATGGAGTAGAAAGTGGGGGTCTCCTCAAAGCATGGCAGAGGAGATCAGTCCAAGAAGGACCTGGGTTTTATTTATGAATTCACGAGTCTCCCTTGCCCACACACCAGGGGAACTCAGAGAGTAATAACTTTTGGTCACTGGACAGGACACAGTATATGAGACAAGGAAACAACTGACTTGTCACCAGGCCCCTGACCTGCACAATCCTCCCTCAAACTGGATTTTTTAAAGTAAATTATAGCTCACAGACTTTACTTTGACCCTGCTGTAACTACTTCATTATTTTACTGATAAAAAGGATTCTGCTTGTGCATGACTGGAAAGGGACTTTAGACAAGGGTCTGGAGTGACAGGACAAGGGGGAACGGCTTTAAACTGAAAGAGAGGAGATTTAGATTATATTTTAGGAAGAAATTCTCCCTGTGAGGGTGGGGAGGCCCTGGCACAGGTTGCCCAGAGAAGCTGTGGCTGCCCAATCCCTGGAAGTGTCCAAGGCCAGCTTGGACGGGGCTTGGAACAACCTGGGATAATGGAAGGTGTCCCTGCCCATGGCAGGGGGTTGGAATGAGACGATCTTTAAGGTCCCTTCCAACCCAAACCATTCTGGGATTCTCTGACGCTGTGGGTGCAATCTTCTGGAAAAAATGGAAAATCCAAGAAACAGAAGCTGTAAATGCCGAGTTATAAAAAGCACAAGTTGTCCAAACGGGCTGCTGTGTAGCTGATGGCTTTCAAAGATGTACATAAGCACATACATACAGCCATATATATATATATACACACACACACACATATATATGCACTTCCAGCTTGGAAAGATGTTAGAACATATTGGGTCATCACTGGCAGGTGTTTTGAATAATTTCTATTTTATTAATATTTTGGTGCGTCATTAAGTTTGGACGCCCACTACAGAGCACCAGCGGAAACCATCCCTGCAATGCAAGAGAGGCAAGGATATTTTATTCTGCTCTCCTAAAGCAGGCAGAAATAACACTGAAGTACTTAAATTCTGGAAATACTCATCATCCCCATGCTATTAATATCACCTCAATAGCTCGTTCTATTTAAAGCAAATTTCTTTCTTCGGGTTTTATTATGCGGGTGGCAAATCCTCATTTAATTCAGAGGATAAAAATGTATGACCCTACAACTGGAAAAGTGGGATTGTCTGGGGCCCAAGCCATCTGCCAGAGCCATGAACAGAGGCTTTGCCACCGTCTTCGGTGGGAGACAGCCTGGCCCTAAAGACTTTACAGCTTGTACAGATTCGAATTTTAGTATTTGCTTTGTTTTTAATGTCATATGACTCATTTTCAGGAATAATATAGCTGCTTCCACTGTAATGGTTACAGTTTTGTCTCTGCAGGGCCAAAACTTGATCCCTCAGTTATGGAATTCAGATACGAGCTCTCTAGATTACCTTTAGCCCCACTGTTTGGTTTTTTTTCCACAAAGAAAATAAGGCACACTCCGGCCATTGGCTCCATGGATTAGAGGACAACACTTATATTGGAGAGTTTCCTTCTTCTTTAAGTACAACCCTGATTTTATTCCATCAAAGAATGTCGGAAAATAGAAGGCAAAGTGCTCTTCCCTTTTGTCCAAGAAAAGTAAAACAAGCAGCCCTGGTGATGTTGAAGAAATTGGATATCTTCTAGTGGTGCCTTGCCTTGGTTTTTTTAATAAGCAAAACTCATCTGTCTTAACCAATTTAAATGAAGTAAAAAGGCAACAACAGAAAAGAGGGATGGAAAACTTTTTCCAGCTTCAACACAAACTCTGAGGAAGTCAAAGCTTAAAAAAAGAAGGTAATTTTTTCACTAAAAGTCTTTAGAGAGCTCAGCACTATGAAAAAGGAAGAAATCTGGTTTTTAACTCTTCTCCAGGTAGGATGGATCATTCCTTGTCCTTTCACTCCAGCTTCCCACAAGGCCCATGGCATTATTCCCCTTTTGGCAGCAGAAGGGAGTTTGGCTGTCAGTGTTCCCACCCTTGACTGGTTTTGATACAAAAATAAGTTGTTCCTCCCTTGACAAAAAGATTCCGTGTGCTAACAATCCCCTTTCATCAAAGGACCAACATTAAATTACACTGAACCCAATTTCTAATGCCTGATGGATTTTAGATGGCCAAACTACTGCCAAGGGTTATCTGCTGTCAAGTCTAACCCCCGGCAACTGGCAGCATTTCTGACATGACACTGGTTTAAAATTACATTTCTTGTAAGATACCCTCCCTTCTTCATGATACTGATATTTCACGGCATCATTTGGACAGGACATCCATCCCTACCCTCACTCTCTCACCAGGTGTGGGGGTAATTTGCTTGCACAACATCATTCGGGTTTGAGACTGAAAAGTCTTTTTTCCTGTTTTGCTTTTCTGTGATAAAGTTTCTTGACAGCATCTGAGAATGGCTGGTGTTACTGTTTTGCTGACATTTTGATTATGTTTCGTGCTTTCTTGTTGATCGGGGTATAAATCCTCACTAAAATAAATAGATGCACACTGTGGCTGGTGGACCTAAAGTGAAGGTCACGGCTCGTTCACGTGGCAGTTAACTGAACTGCTACCAAACCCTGAGATTTTCACACCTTGGCATTTACAGAATCACAGAATCAACTCGGTTGGAAGAGACCTTTGAGATCATTGAGTCCAAACTGTGACCTAACACCACCTTGTCAACTAGACCATGACACTGAGTGCCACATCCAGTCTTTCCTTAAACACCTTGAGGGACGGTGACTCCATCACCTCCCTGGGCAGCCCGTTCCAATGCCCAATCACCCTGTCTAGCCTAAACCTCCCCTGGCACAGCCTGTGCCCTCTTGTCCTGTCTCTGGTCGCCTGGGAGAAAAGACTGACCCCCACCTGGCTGAACCCTCCTCTTAGGTGGTTGTAGAGACCAATAACCCCTGAACCTTCTTTTCTCCAGGCTGAGCCCCTCCAGCTCCCTCAGCTGCTCCTCACGGGACTTGTGCTCCAAGGTGCACTGTAATTAAAACCTGCCCTTTGCATTTCACTTCGCACGTGCATTAAGCAGCCTCATTCAAAGCCAGGTAACATCCTTTCCATTGGCTGTGGTCTCTGAAAGTCCGTTGCTGATCCCAAATTTAAGCATAACTCATTCTGATGGCGTTTCTCAGTTATGCAGGATTGCTGTGTACACATGAGGGTACATTCCTTCCGTGGCTCTAGTGCTGCTCCAAGGCAGCCCCAATTCTTGCTGCCTCAGTACACTGAAAGCAAGAGTACGTGTGTGTGTGTGTGTGTGTGTGTGTGTATGCAAACAAACACACCAGCACCCTCACACATGTTAAAAATGACATTTTTGTGTCTGCTCACAAGGAAAAAGAAGGATTAATTATGCACAAACATTACAACTTTCTCCAGCTCTGCCTAGAGATGTGAAAGAGAAGTGGCCCTGTACTCACATCTCTTCTGAGAATTCTGCCATATGGTTTTAACAGAGGTTTATTTCCTGCAGCAAGAGAGGGCTGCAGATTCTCAATCCAACCAAAATAATTATGCAGACAATTTCACTCCATTACTTGCAGTGGAACCCAAGCTGTGTGGTCCTCACATGCTTGCTGACACCTTTAAAGAGACATTAAACCATTTTTACATAAAATTCCCTTAATGGGTGGGATGTAGGATGAATTTCCTGGAAGATTAGCACCTGTCGTGTTGCATAAGGCTTGCCTCTGACTGCTGCATGAATTCCTTCAGTTGGTAGACAGCAAAAATGTGATTGAAGCCTCCAGAATACAGCAAAGAATCAACCGTATCTCTACGGAGGAAAATTTCTCCCCTTGCTGAGGTTTCCTACACCATTTTTTTACCTCCTACATCTGACCCTGAAATAGCACAGGACATAAGTACAATCGGGTGCCCTACATCAAGTACAAGGAAATGGAAATACAGCTTTAAATTTCAGTGTCGGGTTGTGCTACGAGAACAACGCAGAGACTTTTCTGAGAATGTTTTTTTCAGAGCCACCCTGGGCTGCAGATCTTTTCCCTCAACTAGCGAGATCACAGTATAAAACTTCCAATCTTTCAATCAACAGCGGGTAAAGAATCCAGGGAAAATGAAACTGCTTTGACTCGAAACAATAAAATGTGTATTAAAACATCACCTATCCAACTCTGAATGTAAACTACAGGAATACTGTAAAAACAGGGATGTTAACCAAGACACACAGTGATTAAAGAACATTTTAAAGGGAGAAGGGAGACCACCCTTAAAGCATGGAAATATCCCTTTTGGACTAAAACGCAAGCTGGTTGGTGGTGGGTTTTTTTTTTGGGCAACTGTGTCTGATTTTAGTTACAGTAGCTCGTTTATGGAATTAGCAAACATACTACATTTCAGACAAGCAAATCCAATTAAATCAGAAGAAAGCACACACATACTTTTAGTGTGCCAATCCGTCTATGGTGTCAGAAAGACACAATTCCAGGCAGCAAGGGGGGTGAGGGAAGGGGAAGAAGTTTTCCACAGGATTGCAGGATTTTTCATAATGTAAAATGCAGATTGCTTCAGATAAAAAGGTAAACGCAAAGAAAAAATCACCCGGGGCAATGAGAACAGAGCAGAAATCAGGTATATACCAGCAGCAAACCCCAGGGCATGACTGAATGGCGCAGGGGATTGTTTTCTTGATGGTTTGCAAATCTTGGTGCAGCTGGAGGCCGCTGCACAAGCACCTTCCTGCGCCGGGCACGGGAGCTCTGCAACGGTTAATGGCACACGCTGCATGTGTGTGGCCCGAGCAACGAGGAAACCCAGCAGGAAACATGGTTCTAATCTTTTTCTAGTGGCAATTTCAACATTATGCTACAGATAAATTATGGTAATGTAAATAGTAAAATCCATTTCTCAGTTCTTCGGCTTGGTGCCTGCAACTACCTCAGGTTTCTGCGGGTGGGATGGGCAGAGGCAAAACCTCTGCTGTGGGGCAGAGGTTTTGCCTCAGCTCTTGATGGTGTCCTGTGCAGGGCATTCTCCTCTCTGCTTTCCCTTCCATGTTTTATCCCTTTGTGTTGTAAGCTCTGGGGAATTTTCTCCTGTTTCAAGACTAGGGAACATGGTACTGAAAAATCCCCTCCTAGCCATGGCGTCACAGAATCACAGAATGGTTCGACTTGGAAGGGACCTTGAAAATCACCTAGTTCCAACTCCTCTGCCATGGGCAGGGACACCTCCCGCTAAACCAGGTTGCTCCAAGCCTCATCCAACCTGGTCTTGAACATTTCCAGGGATGGGGCAGCCACAGCTTCTCTGGGCAACCTGTGCCAGGGCCTCGTTACCTTCTGAGTAAAGAATTTCTTCTTAACATGTGATCTACATCTCCTCTCTTTTGGTTTAAAACTGTTCTCCCTTGTCCTATCACTATCTGCCTGTGTAAAATAATCCCTCTTCCTCTTTTTTATAATCCCCCTTTAAGTACTAGGTTGCAGTAAAGTCTCTCTGGAGTCTTCCCTTCTCCAAGATGAACAACTCATCCTGGCCTCACAGCAGAGGTACTCCAGCCCTCTGAGTGGCCTCCTTTGGACCTGCTCCAACAGGTCCATGCCGTTCTTAAGATGTGGACCCCAGAGCTGGATGCGGTATTCCAGGAGGTGTCTCACAAGAGCAGAGTAGGGAGGCCGAATCTCCTCTCTCACCTGCTGCCCACTCCTCCCCAGGACACAGTTGGACTACCGGGATGGGAGTCCACCCTGTTGGCTTATGTCCAGCTGTTTGTCCACCAGAGTCACACGCCTTACTACAAAGCTATTGCACCTCTGATAAAATTACAGAAGTAATTTTGACCATTATCAAACTGCCCTTACCAACACAACCAAATAAGGTTGGTTTGTAAACTCAGACTTTCTAGGTCCCACATCTGAGCAAAATGGCCTGACTGAGCCTTTCAACACTGCAAAGAACCGCTGAAGACGTCAGCAACGGCATTGTCTTTCTGTGACACGCTAAAAAAGGCTACAAATGTATTTTGATCCAAGCTGGATTTAACAATGCTCTCTCCCCCCCAAATCTTCTGTTTTCAAAACAAAACCGAAATTTCAGGCCAACGTTTCCTGTGGTGATCGTTGTGGTTAAACACTATTTGTCAGTTTTTCATGCTTGATAAGGTCTCTCGGCTCTGTAGCGGAAGAATTGCTGTCAACTGAGCTGTGGCAACTGGAGACAGAGGTTTCACCCAGCAGGAATGACCAGATCCAATTCTCCTCTGAGTTTATGGCAAAACTCCCACTTCAAGAGAAGCAAGATTTAGGCTGATACAGCTATTCCAGTTGGCCTTTGGTTTTGTGGGGAGAAGGGCAGCAGCTTATGTTATTTGCTAAAACAGGAGGAAAATGTTCAAAAGGATAAGAGCGCCGGGATTTGGCCAGCTGCACCTACTCTTCACACTACACACCACAAATATCTAAAGTGGATCTTGGGGGAATTACCCATCGTGGTTTTGAGGTTTTAAGGAAGGACAAAAAAAAAAAAAAAGAAAAAAGAAAGGCAGGAAAAGTGCACTCGAACACTGATTCACTCTATAAATTGATTTAACTTTCCGACAGGTTAATTGAAAGTTCAAAGATGCAACCTAGTTTATCAAGATGCAGCTCCCCTTTGAAATCATTTAGCCAAAAAAGGTCCCTTCTAATAATAACCATTCTATGAGTCTATGAAATATCACCTTCTTCCTTGAGACGATTTCAGCTTTCCAAAAGCATCACTCATTAATTTTGGAGTATTATGAGTTAACGTCTTTAATGCACTTTCTTCCAGTCGGATATAGAGAAGTAAGACCAAACCGGCACAAAACCTACTCAATAAGGCAAGGCCATGACTATCTAAAGAAATTCAGTCTTAGTTTGGCAAAAAACAAACACCAGTGATTTAAAAACCACCAGCAAGGTGTTGTCCTCACCAATTAATCACATCAGATAATTTGGGGACTTTGCGCGGAAGTCAGGAACTCATCGATCAGATCAAAACATGCTAATCACATGAAGCAGCAGTGAAAACTCCTCCATGTAAGGTTGTACTGGCTGGCATTCACCACCCAACATGAACATGCCGGTGAAAGTACAATGAGATCTTTGACCGCAAACGATAACAGCCTTAGCGTTTTGCCGTGCCCTGGAGGCAAAACTCTGGAAAATGCCAGTGTTCCCTCTGTCTTTTGTGAAATGGCACAGTCTGTTGGTCCCTTATCTCGATGAGGATTTCCACTCACCCTGGTTCTTTAAGATGGAACCTCTAAAGCTTTTTCCCATACTTGAACACACTGGATGCCTGTTTACCTGAGTATTATGTGCAGGTTTGGACTTTCTTGTCCATGTCAGAATGGGAAGAAAGTGTGTTAAAGACATAGAGCCACAGAATGGTTTGTGGTGGAAGGGACCTTAAAGATCCTCTTGTTCCAATGCCCTGATGTGGACGGGGACACCTTCCACTAGACAAGGTTTCTCCAAGCCCCATCCAAGCTGGCCTTGGACACTTCCAGGGATGGGGCAGCCACAGCTTCTCTGTGCCAGGGCCTCATCACCCTCACAGGAAAGAATTTCTTCCTACATCACAGAATCATGGAATCACAGAATAATCTGAGTTGGAAAGGAACCGCAAGGATCATTGAGTCCGACTCCTGGCCCTGCACAGGACCACCCCCAAGAGTCACACCAGTGCTAAGAGTATTGTCCAAACACTTCTGGAACTCTGTCATGAACTACACGACTTGTAGCACTTCAAAATTAATGGTTAATACTTCTGGAAAGCCAAAATCCTCTCAAGTAGGGAAAAGTGTTTATCTGCTCAGTACTGAGGTCTACAGAGAATTATCAGCACTGACAAAGACAATTTAATGGAATATTTTATCAACTAATCTTGAAATGATGGGCTTGTTAGATATCTCTTTCCATCAGCACTGCTCAGAATTTATTCGTAGGTTCTAGTGCACTCCAGGTTGTGCTCTGTCCCATGTCTTAGAAATGACTGAATTTAAATCAGTGTGATCAAAATGATCATTCAAAACATGCTGGACCCTTGGCTTTTAATGGATCAGCTAAGAGAGAAACAGTTTATCAGCTTTAACAGCACAAATAAATAATATTCACATATTCCTTTTCCTGCCTTTTTCTACATTTGATTCCTTACAAACCTTATCCATTTATTTCTTCCTCTATTTTATTTTCTGGTGGCTTCCTGCAGAAAACAAACCAACAGAGACCAGCAACATTGCTTCTTTAATGTCTTACATTCATCTCAATTTTCTCTCCTTCTCCCTCTCATTCACTAACCTTTCACTGCCCTAGCCATAACAGTACTAAACATTTAAGTCTCCTTTCTCAAAAATTACGATTTTAGTAATTTACTGTGCTTCTCTGTGAACTGTAAGCCTTTAGAGATGGGGATGTGGAGACGTCAGTTACTTCTTGCCTGTACCAGGTACTCTTTATGGTTGCACCCTGGCCAACAGATGTGGAGCAGCAGGAGAGAATTCCCCGTTTCCATGTTTTTCTCTTCAGTGTGAGCTTTTCTACACAATGTGAGTGAACAGGAGGGACGTTCTGGACAGTAACACAGAGAGGAACACACCTGGCATCCCAAATTACTCCCTTGTGTTCACTGTTGCTAATGAATGACGAGGTTAGCTAATATGAGAGGCTCCATTTCAGAAATATTTATATAGGCAGCATAGAGAAGTGACAGAAAACGAAGCTATTAATTACAAAAACCAACAAAAAAGGTCATTGCAATACTGTGAGCCACAGTGAAATGGGATTTCACAGTGACCACGCTGGTACCTTGCATTTAGAAATGCATCGAGCCAAACTTTTCACAAACAACTTGATGATTTATTACTGTCTGTAATGTAGAAATGAAGTGGCCAAATACTGGCTAAAAAAAAAAGTTTTTCTCATTAATGTCAGGCTGCAGAATTCCAGATTAAAACAGCCTGGAGGCTTTCTGCCCTCTAATAGATCTCAATTATTTTTCCCCCATAAGGGAGAAATGACCAACAACGTCTTGAAGCAACAGGTTTATGGCCAGTACACTGTCAACTTTTCCAAGAAAAGCCTCTGTTTTCAGAGATTTCTGACAATGTTGTAGAGCTCACTCAGACTAAGATTTTTCTTTGCCTAACAAACTCTATAAATTTTTAAATAACCCTTTAAAAAATAAATCTTGCTTAGGCACTCAGCTAATGGGAACTGACTTTTTTGGAGCTCACTTTCCATTCCCAAAGCAGAAGCCGATCTCAGCAAGATGTTTAATGGAAACCTGGTCAGTGTCCACTCCACAGTCCCTGCTATCCATCACACAGCTCGGACGTTCCGTCAGCCCGGGGGGGTAACAGAGTCCAGCACAGTCAGGGCTGTGTTCACGTGGCCTCTCCAGGCTGCAGCTGTGCCAGCTGCCGGGGTTAACACACCCGGCCTCTCATTCACTCATCTTCCACCACAGCTACTGCTGATTTGCAGCAGGACTCTGCTAAGCCAGCTCATTTTGACTGATGCTGATCAGAGGAGCACTGGGGAATGGTATGATGCTGATGAGAAGAGCGCTGGGGACTGTTGTCCTCCACAGACAGCACAGCTGTGGCTGGAAGTGAACACCCAAGCAGCCCTCAGGTCCCTCAGTCCCTGGGATTCCTTCTGCCCGAGGATGTGCAAGGCAGAGGCATCCTTTGCCCCAGCACAGATTTATTGTCACACCAGTCTACAGGGCTCACAAATTCCCCAATTTCCCTGCAGATTTGAAGTGGGGACTCTGAGGCAGATGCCTCCACCATGACACCCACTGCCTTTCCTGTTGTATTTGCAGTAGGTTCCAATGTCAGCTTCTTCCTCTTGGCATGGCCTTGACAAATCCTGAATGCAAAGTCCACCTGAGCTCAGGAAGGAGCCGGCCTACCTTCTTCTCTTTTCTCTCCCTTACAAACGTCTCATCTTAATCCACTGGAAAAAGTTGGGAGCTTCCCTATGGACATGCATATTTATAAACAACCATGGACCGCCCATATTTACATATAATAAGAACCAAATGTCTTTAGGGACACCAAAAATCACTACAGGGACAGACACTACTTGCTAGATGACCACAGAGTAGAGGAAATACCCTGAGGAACTGGAAATCCTGACCGTTAAAAGGGGCTCCAGAAAGTGCAGAAAGCCATGGTAGGGGGGCCAGAACTAGATGGTCTTTAAGGACGGTTCCAAACCAAACAATTCCATGAGCAGAAATTCTAAGTGGAAAGCCCAAACTCGCTACTTTCTCAAATCTCTTGTCTAAGGAGGGTCATAACCTGTTGAGGAAGAGCAGCTTAAAGGTATGTTGTTACAAATCCAGAGGTACAAGTTTAGATAACTCGCTCTGAGTTGAAACAATGGAATGAGTTCTCATTCACACCAGAAGTCAGGATCCAGGCCCACAGTCTGCCCTCACGCACAGCGCTCACGATCCTGCTCGTTGCCTATGTCCTGGAGAAGTGTTGCAACTTCACCCTCCTCAGCAAGCAAAAGAGGCCACAGGGGATTTAAAAGCAAATTTCTTAAATCAGCTCTAGTTTGCTCTATACCAAATACTATAGTCTGTGAGAATTATGGAGTTGAAGGTAACCAAATGCAAGCTATTTCTCTGTATCCAGAATGTCTAAGCAGTAAAGACTGGTAAAATTTAGGTTCTAAAATACCTGTCAAAGTCTCTCTAAAGAAGTCTCTCCCCAACCAGGCTGAGAAATAAAATAATTTCTGTTTCAAATGAGCCCCTCAAAACTCCCTTATCTGTGAGGAACAGTATTGTGGGCTGCAGAGAGAACTAGCAAACCGGGTTTATGCAAACAGCAAACCCAGGGATTAAGGGGATCCAGCAGGTATGTTAATATCGGTCTAAAAATGGCAATTTTGGCTTGGCAATTGCCAGTACAGGACCATACAGACACACAGCCACTTCCCAGAGTGGAGTGGGTTACCAGGTCCCGATCCTGGATGCTGAAGATCTGCACATGTACTCCCTGCCTTGGTGAATGTGCAGTTATCTTAAGCCTCTTTTATTGAGGGCTAAGCTAAATCAAATCAACTTACTTTTATGGGGGGGCCAAGAACACCTACCAGGCAGCTGCTGCAGCTCAGCTGACATGGAAACACAGACATCCCCTGTAACTCGATCGTGCAACTAAGCCCTGAAATTTTCTTGGTATGGACGCAACTGGAAGCTGAAATTAAGTGCAATTTCAGGTCTACCTTCTTGCAGGGTGAAGTGGGGCACAGGTCTAGTGTTAACACTTCACAGTAGGGCAAATTCCATGCATACATACCAAAGCTATAATGATTCCGTAAATTAAATATAGTATAAACAGCTTTGTTTGTGTTGAAATATTTGAACATCTATCTATCTATCAAGGTTGGGAGTCTGAATAAAAGAAGCACACTACTGCACAGGAATGAAAGGATGATAATCATGGAATGGACAACAAAAACTTGTGACAGGCTGTTTCATAAGCATGCTGTACTATTATGTATGTACGTGCATATGTAGGCAAATAACATAATAAAAGAAAATGCAAAAAACTCAATAGAACACCAATAAGAAAAATTTAAATGTTAAAAGTCTGTGTCATTGAATAAGTGATACTGTGGTTGGAAGTACAGCAAGAGGCATTTATACTACTCTTCAACATGGCAACTCTCTTTGCAACATAAAAACCAGGAAAAAAATGGTGCCCTCATGAAAAGGACAAATTCAAACTGCAGAGAGTGCTCCTCCCCATCAGGCAGGGTATTCATTATTATTTCATATTATTATTATTATGCTGCGTCTAAAAAGATACAAAAATATCTCAGCGTGGTGTGCATCCTTTTAATTCTGCATATACTCATCTTGTTGTTCCATCAAGCACTGGATCAAAGGTTTTCTTTATGTGCAGGTGTGAAAGGTGTGTACAAATGAAGGAATATCTCCCTGGCTATTCAGTCTGTAGGAGTACATGAAAGAACCCAATTATGACAACCCAGGTGATTCATTTTTACTCTCAACTAGGATTCCTGGGCCACAGAGCTGCTGCTTCCTTCTTTGAACGTCCGAGTCTCACAATGACTTCTGCAGGGTGCAAGTGATCTGTTTAAATTTACGAATTTTTTCATTTCAGGTGGGGAAATTGCCTTCCCCTGCAGCGCGAGGTTTGCCAAGGTCTATGCCCTCCCAGCTCCACACGGCAAGACTTCAGGCAGATATTCTGGCCAGTAGTCCCAAGGCTGGGGTTAAACAAGCAGTTTGTTCCTCTCTTACATAAGCACCGAAAGACAATACTGCATTAGAACTCATAAAAAAAATTTAATTGGTGATGATTTCCAGACAACTATGTCAAAATTAACTCAGAGTTGATGCCCACTTGCTTAAATTTCATTCATCTGGGTTCAAATTATTTGCTTAAAAGAAGAAACATTTCCTTTTATACACACTTTGGTTTCAACCTCCAAAACCATTGCTAGAAATTAGTCCCAACCACCCAGTCAGCTGCCTCAGAAACCAAGCTCAAATCCATCACTTTAATGACATCAATAACAAATACACAACTTTAAACCCTATTGTGAACAGTGGCATACCAAGAAGCATGTGTAGCTGTCATCTCGTTAGTCACTAGAAAAACACCAACGAAACCAAAAGAGCCTAACCATGACAAATTATTCAAGAGTTTAACCTGAGACATTAATGAGTGCTAAATAGCTTGTTTTCATGCTTGCTTAAGGAGATTTGTTTAAAATCCCACCAACCTCCCCTGAATGTCGCTTGGCGAAGCCGTTCATTCTTGTCAAGCTGGTTTTCCTATTCCAGCTAAAACAGCAGGTTGCAAATGTTTGGTTAAGGATGGCTGCCTTCCCCACCCCTCGAGACACGCGCGCGCCGAGGCAGCCGCACCGGCTGCGGAGCTTCCTCCCCTCGGCTGCACAAAAGCGGCTGATTCACTTCCCCAAAGTCACAGAACCTTCAGTTGATAAAAGCTTCTGCACCTGAGCACTGTCCTTCGACAGTCAGTGGTATGAGACAAACGCAGAAAGAATATCTATCCATCCAGGAGTTTCAACTTTCCAGACTTTCTATCATGTCTGGTTTTCACTTCTCCAGGCTGTAAAGCTCCTAAGGAGGCACTGCAAGAGCCTGGTACCTGCCATTCTCTGAAAGCAGCACCAGGTATTTAACTCTGATTAAGGGCTGATTTAATGACAGATTAGCTCCTACAAGCCACCTTTACCTCCAGCAATGCCTTCAAGGAGTTAAAGGAATTAAGATCTGGAGCCTAAGAAAACTGCATTGTTCTGACACAGCAATATGGTGCAGCAGCGTATGGTGAGAACTCACAGCTAACAGAAGAGGAAAAGCAAACCCCATTTCTTCCCATCTAAGAAACGAAAAATATATCTGTAAAGATGTTTCCATTTATGAAAGGAAAGTGAAGCTTTCTGACTCATATTGTGACGTACTTTGGATGGGAATATGCCTTAAAAACACAACTTGAGTAAACAAACACCTTGATCTTCACCATGTTCTCATATTCATGCCATTCCTGGAGTAGGGTAGTGTCATTATTCATATTTCACACAGAATTGAGGCCAAGAGAAAGAGGTACCCAGTTTCCTCTGATATCAGCAAGTTTGGAAGGATTTTCAAATGCACTAACGTCACAAAGACGTCAGAGACGACAGATGACAGACCTAAAGGACTCACATCAAAATGTGTCAGCCACTGAACCACCCTCCTACATCCCTGCCTTACTCATGTGGCCACAGAGAGCTGGTCTTCCAAATTTCCTGACATGAGATTAAAGCATAGAAAAATGGAAAAGCTTAGGATCGTTTTGTTCTTTTTAAAAAGAAACATTTATTCTAACAAAGAGTCTTTATGCTGATGGCTCAAATATGCTAACACTGCTTTTTGCTGCATACGGCCTAAATTGTCATTCCAACAAGACCTGAGCAGGCTTCCAAAACAGGAGCAGTCTCAGATGCACTCCAAAACAGTGTATTGTGCTCCAATGTAAAACTGTTCTTCAGTCCACATGGGAGATCTCAAGCATTTGCTGAGTCTGGCTTTACATTTAATCCAATTTATGTTGGAGAAATCATTTTATTTTGACCAGTGCAACTTTTGTGCCAAAATATTTTTATTTTTTTTTATTTTGGGCCAAATTTCACTTTCCTCTTTGAAGAGATGACCAAGTAGACACAATTCCTCCATGTTGCATATGGGCCCTAAAGTCTAATCTCTCCCCAAACTGGTGTCCTTATAAAAATGTGAAGCCTTCCCACAGCTATAAGTCGTTCTGCATACTGAACGTCAATTAAGTGAGGGATTTTGGAATTTTTTTAGGAACTCATAAAGTTGGGAAATTTTCAGCGTGGATTCTGGAACCGAAGCTTGGGACACGCTGAACTAATTTAAAAACGTAAATGTAAAAAAGATATGACCCATAAGTGACAAATTAAAGGGGGAACATGAGCGGCTTTCAGAGCACACTGCCCTCCACCACTGAGTGCTTGCACGGCCCAGCTACTCCAGGGTCAGCGTCTTCTGGCAGCATCAGACAATAAAAAACGCGTAAACTGGCGGCGCGGGGTAAAGCTACTGTGTCTGACATAACACTAACACAGGGGCCCAGGGAGGTGACTGAACCCTGGCTCCCAGCTGCATCAATCCCTGCTTTAATCACCCTCCTGACAACACTTCTCTTTCAGCTCTCAGGCTGCTTGGCTCCCAAGGATGGGAACACCGTGAGAGTAAAAGACATGGGGGAAAGCTTAAATGAAGTTGTAGTAGTGGGGGGAATAAAACTGACTGTGAAAGTGCCTTTTGCCCAGCACTCAAATCTGTCTCCAAAGAAAATTTGTTTTAACTTAATAAAAACCCAGAACACTCATCCCTGAGTCCTATTCCAGCGAATGGTTAAGGAGTCAACAAGGAAAACACTCTGTGCAGCCCCATTTCAGGGGGCAGATTCCAATAAGAGAGTGTGTTTTTCACAGAGAAGGAGGGAAAGATGTCTGTGCACGAGCACATCTCGGGTATAACTTGCAACACTGCCAACAGTGTTCTGAACAGCTTTCAAACCCGTTAAAACTTTGGTTGCTGGTTTTAAATCGACCCAATACCTTGGGTCAAGCATTGGAACAGGATGCCCAGGAAAGTGGTGACATCACCGTTCCTGGAAGCATTCGAAAAACATATGGATATGATGGATATGGCACTTGAGGACGTAGTTTGGGGGCGGGCCTGGCAGTGCTGGGTTAACCGTTGGACTTTACGATCTTAGCGGTCTTTTCCAATTTTATTGGCTCTGTGATTCTTCAGCAGCTCTGAGTCATGTAAAAGAGGAGAAGGTAACAACAAGTAAGTGTTTTTTCGCTGGCTGACATCAGAGTACCTGAACTCCCCCAGACGGTGCCCCTGGGTCACCTTCACCCCCGTCCATTTTTGCAGAAGGACCGATCGTTCGTTCCTGGATTTTACAGGGCTCCGTACCCTTGCCAGGAGGTTCTTAGGAGACTGAAGAGCCTTTCTCCCCATTTCCACAATCAGTGACTCCAGCTGCAGCTCAGCAATGAAATTGGGTCTAGATTGTGCCCACCATGAGGCTTGGATGGTGCCTGGCACAGGCTGTGGCTGCCTCTCCCCTGAGCTGAAGGGGACTCAGGCAGGGTGCAAAGTCAACCCAGGGAGCTTTCAGAGTAGAGTCTGGGGAGGTTTTATCAATGCTTATTTCCTGTGGTTGTGGCTCCTAAACACTTGGGGGTGTTCTGCCTAAAAATACTCCTTTTCAGCAGCAGCACTGCCCTCACTGGCTCTCTCAGTGAGGCAAAGGGACACCGAGGTGCAGGAGGGTTGGCAGCGAGGAGGCTCTGCACCTCGAGCATGTTGAAGAGTCCCAAAATACAGCCCGAACCCCTCTGGGCTCACACCCCGTGTGCGCGTGTGTTACAGCCTGCAGTGCCTGTGCAGACCGTGCCAATTCAGTTGGAGAGTACGCACCCCAAATTACCCCTCTGGAGTGGCTGAGGGTGGGGAAGCAGAGCCCTGCCAAGTGCTGGTGCCCGGGGCCATGCTGCCTTCTAACCCACAACGCCTCCAGAGGCCCTGCCGGCTGGTGTGGCCCCGGTTTCATCTTCTACAAAGGTGATTGCCTCCTCCAGCACGTCCCCAGCGCACAGGCAGGAGTCACGTCCTGCTCTCCAGGGCTGCTGGAGATGGCATCCCCTGCCTGTCCCCAACCTGACCTGTTGACTCCAGAGCTGCCCACGAGGAGCCCCTGCCAGCTGCCAACTTAATTTCCTATGCAGGATTTCCACTGAAGCTCGTGGATTACTTTTCAATTCAAATTAATAACACGTTAGATCAAATATGTTAGAGTTGGAGCTGGTAGAACAGCCCATCATTCCAGTTACCCAACACTTCCCATTACAAAACCCAATTTTCAGTTGCTCACAACTTTACTGAACTTTGACTATTTGCCTTCCACTTTTTCTTGCATGAGTGTGGAACACGCTTCTTCAATTTCAACCAAAATGCTCCGACATTCCTGGAAATGAGTTAGCTCAGGGAAAACGTAGCACCTCGAAAAACATTTTTGGCAATCTTTCCTTGAAGGAGCTTTTTTGTCACTCTATTTTGGAGTGGAGTTTTGAAACTTGGCTCAGCAGATTGGCTCTTTTTTCCAGAACCTACAAGGAAATCCATCCAGATTTGGTAAAATTATGCAACTTTGAAAACTAAAATTTCATCGAATAAAAATTCCTTAGATTTTATCAGTTAAAAGCTTTGTTTACAGCTTGGCAAAGGTAGCTGATGGCTGACCCAGATTTATGCTTCTGCCACACAGTTTTTTGTAATGACTACAGTTAAGTTGCATAAAACAAGGTGTTCTTAGATCGTATTCCCTGTGCGAAAAATAAGAGTAAGTGGGTGTACTCCATCCCACTGGATGTTGCTGCCCTATGGATAAACCAGCACATGCTGCTCCAGTGAAGGACTTTTTCTGTCTCTCACACGCAGCGGGCATGGATTAAAGCCACACTGATAACCCACTGGCATGTCCCAGTTCCGAGTGCTCAGATGTGGACTTTTCCCACTGTAATTTTTGTCTGCAGCATCTACATAAAGCAAGACACAGAGCTAGAGGTACCTGCTCTATAATAACAACAAAATCTATTTGTTTTGTGTCAACAAGTTATTCCTTATCTGATGTGTAAGTATCCCCTTTGTCACATACCTTAAATCTACTGGTTATTCCCTTTTACCCCAAGTCACCAGAGAAAAACAGTTCTCATTTAATTTGCATGGCATGTATGCAGTTAGTGAGGTGTTTACTTTGCATCCCACATGGATGTAAACACAGTTCCCAAAAAACTTCCTTCATCTTTGAGCTGAGACTAAAGAACAGTCACTGTTATCTGGATTTTGGAAGCACCAAGTCCTTCCTGCTCTCTCCTGTAATAAAGACTATCTCTACAAGCCAACTGCTATCAGGTTTCTCTTTTGCTGCCATCTTTCAGGAATAGCAAATACGAAGAAGAAACTAGCACAGATCAGTAAGCCTGAACACATGCAAAGCACAGACCCTGCCTAAATACCGAGCTGGAGTATCCGTGGTGTGCTGCAGTTCCGCTGCCCTGATTCCCAGGGAAGTTTATGGCTGTGCTCACACCGCGGGCGATGAATATTGCTGTGTGAGCCTTCTTCAGGGCACTCACAGACATACCCTGGGCTCACTCTTGCACAGCAGAAGATAAAGGCTAATTAAACTGTCTGACTCTGCCGTGAAGCTGATGAGGATCACGTATGAGAGCCAGACTGCTGCTGAGCTGCAGGGGACACAGCTTTTGGGAGAGCCCAACAGCGTGGGGAAAGATGTTTTAAAGCAGGGCAGACACTTCTGCACTGAGTGCCTGAGAGTTTTAACCAAGCGGGCGCAGAAGTGAAAAACATAAAAGTTATAAACCGCACAGTGGTTATTTCTGTCTGACAAGGAGGGGTTCACCAACACCCTAAATTGCAAAGCGTTTTGGAGAGCGGCCCTTCAGCGTGGCTGTTGAGAAAGCGGGCACTAAAGCTGCCTTCTAAAAGGTTTAAATAACAATAAAAAGGACTATGAAGAAGTTCTTCAGAGCTGTGTGCTACTGCAGCTGCTGGTAAGCCAGGCAGTTTGCTTAAACCCAGCTCAAGCACCTGCAGAGCACCCAGTGCCAGTCCAGTGCTCTGGGCTGCATCACGTCCCCTCTCCCTCGCTCACCCCCACTGACACCTATAGAGGCTTAAGGTGGGATAAACCAGCTTCCGACTCACAGCTCTTCCTTGACCGTAGTGGACGGGAGGGGAGTCACTGAGACACAATATCAAGATTTTAGGCAGCTACAGTTAAAGACAGCCAATCCACCCAGCATCTCTGAAAATGTTACCCATATGTCCCTTTAGAAAAAAGATTTTCATTTGGACTGCTTAGCTGATGATCCGAAACACTGAATTATTTACATTCACAGCTCTATTGCTGAGCCCTCTTCTGTAGTCAACACTTCTGTCTACAGAGGTGATGATTTTACTGCGGCGCTGGTTTTACAAACTATTGTTCAAAGACATCAAAAAAGGCCAAAAGTGGGAGGGGACCCATAGTCCAGGTCATCAAAGCCAAAAAGTGTCCAGTGTGAAAGAAAAAATCTGTTCCACCAATCTAGAGTCTATGGTGATAAGAGACCCAAGGAATGAGACACTGAATTATTAAATTAAATTATTCTTGATTTAATTGGTATCCTAGAAATGTGGAACCAACTCTGTTAAACTTCACATGTCTGCAGTGCTTTATAAATTCACTAGATAACTGAATTAATTGAAGCACGTTGTTTTACAAGAATCTGAATCTGGGTCCTTGATTACATATGTACACATGCAAAAAACCCCCAAAAAGTATTCCATGTGTAATTCCCTCTGCACTGCTAACCTGTGGTTTGTATCACACGGCAATCCTACATTGTATTTCTAGGTCTCTCTTCCTTTCCAGCTGAGAAACACAGGTCTGAATTTTCAAAACACCAAAAATGATTGTGAACACCGTCGCTTTTCAATGAATATTCTCTGGAACTTAATGCAATCTCCCCTTTATTACAATCACTTAAAATTTGGCTTCTTTGCAAATCTAATCGGGGATTTAACATACAGAAACAAAAACAGACCTGGGACTGCAATGATGCCCGCATGTGCCTGCTTCTTTCCAAGAAAAAGCTGCACCAATGTGAAACTGGTGTATATAATTGTCTCATGACATCTGAAGTGATACTCAGATGAAGTGATACTCTGGAATAAAATGAGTTAGATCCCTGTGTCTAGCAAATTAAAGTAAAAATGCAAGAGCTGGACTCATCCATCTCTTCCCCAGCACGCTGCTGTGGTGCTTTAGAGGTGGTGATTTTCCTATTGAGCTCTGAGAGCAATGAAACAAAACACTCCCAAGTGCCTCTGACTGCCCTGACACTGAAGACCATGTCTACTGCTGCAGGAATGCAAGAATGAGAAAGTGCATGAGGATTTAAGGAAGCAGACAACTAATTGGCATTACTCACATGGATTACAGACAGGCAGGAAGCAGATTCTGCGCTTGTAAGCACCCTGATTAATACCTCCTTTGGCACCCTGAATTTAAACGAGCAGGGCTACTAAAGAAGCAGGGCATTATGAAGTGGGAGTAAAGTTCACAAAATGCAGTGGGAGAGTTTGAAGAGGGATGGAAGCATTAAACATTTATGCTGGCAATAATCAGGTGAAAGGGTTTGTCTTCCCACGCTGTGGGAAAGATTACATCTCAGAACCACAGGAGAATGGGCAGCATGTTAAGTTTGGATAAGGGAAGAACAATTAATACGTTCTGTCATGAAGAAGAAACATTGGAATCGTGGAGCACTTCCCAGTGTTAGGAAAATCTTCAAATGTGTTCCCCAATACACTTCACCTTTAGGCAATACCTGTAAAGTGTATTGTCACCTTTGTAATGTTTCTTATGTAGCTGCAACTGCGGTGTGAGAATCTTATTTTGCCTACAGCTAAATAACCGGAGTTTTAATCTCAGCAGTTCACACAGCCCAAGCTGAGTGGGGCCCGAGCAGAACCCGACTGCTGAAATCCTGCAGGAGGTGATAATGATGCCTTAGTAGATAGCATCATTTTTAAGGTATGTGTACACGGCACTCATTATGGCAGCTGTAGACACACTTCAAAGTCAGCTTTAAACGATTCCTTACGCTGTCAGAAAAGCAGCAGGGACTGTTCACCGTTCAACACCAGACAAAGCCCCCACCCAAGAAGGTGAGTGAACACTGGGTTAATCCAACGCCGAGCTCCTGCTCCCTGTGACTGCACCCTGGGCTACCTGTTTCACAGCTAACTCGGGCTGTCTGAGCTTCACAGCAGGCTTAGTACACTTTGGGACTATAGTATCTCCTAATCTCATCTGATTGCAGCCATCTCAAAACCGGGTTGCCTAGTCTAGGCTAGTCATCAAGCCTCCATTTAGTATCAATGGAAAGGCATGAGAGTCCAAAGGGCACTTCATTGCTCTCTAAGACAAACATTAACATGAGAATCACTCTCTGCAAGGGCCTGTGCCTCTTCATTCACTTCAGAGGAAACCTTCTCCACATGTCTAATTTTTGGAGAGCTGAAAGCCACCCTCAGCCCACAGTGAGCCACTATTGTGCTGAGTAAGCTGGTCTACTGTAGATGAGATTTATAACAGGGGATCTGAGCAGATACAGGCAATAAGGAACCCAGTTCTTCATCCGAGTAAGGATTCTGGAGTCCCAAACATACTGCAGCATGAGATCATTGCTCAGTTTCTTCCCCTGAAGTTTCAATTAAGGATGATATTCATCCTCATTTCCTCTTCTCCATTCTTTGTCTGCTTAAATCAGCATCTGTGTTTCACGTCTGGGATGACCACATTTCAGTGGAGAATGAAGTTTATATGGAGAATAAAAACCAAATTTTATAAAAACTTTAAACAGCAATTTGGAATAGACAGTAAGCAAGTGCTACCTCAGTACTTCACTTACACTATTCTGATGCAGTGTCTCCCAAATATATTCATCCTGTTCCCTATTTCCCAAACCACTTTGGAAAGTGAAGGGAGAGGCGTAAGCGGTGCTACACTGAAGAGTGAGAAAACAATGCTGATATTGGTAGATACAAGCTAAATGCATTTCAAAAGTGACAATGTCCAAGAGTTCTCTCGGGAGAAAAGTATGGAACAAAAAGGTCTGTGGAAAGCTGCTCTCACTGCCCTTTTAAATACCATCTTCCTCCACAGTACCTAGATGGAGCAGAGTCACAGAGTTATAAAAAGTCACTGTCCCTGGAGGTGTTTAAGGAAAGACTGGACATGGCACTCAGTGCCATGGTCTGGCTGACATCGAGCTGGTTGCTCATCAGCTGGACTTGATGATCTCAGAGGTCTTTCCCAACATAATTGACTCTGTGACTCTGTGAAATGGTCACCCCTTTTCCTCTCCTCCTAGTCATGCCCTGTGGAGATACAGAATGAAATCACTTCCACTGTCACTTCATTTGTTTGGTTATAACCCCTTTTCCCATCTGTATATTAAATGGAGACTATGAACTATTCAGGGCAAAACTCTCTTATCATACAACTCAGCAACACAACTACGTAGAGGGGCCATGATTTTATTTGTAGCTTGGAGGGACACTTTGAATACAAACAGCAATAGCTGCAATATGAAAGAATCGCTGTGATGGCCAAATTACATGCCAAATGTACTAGGAATAGATTTGCTTGGAAGCAAGTGTTCCCTCTACAATGGGATGGAAACAATCTGTTCTGTTGACAAATACAAACCAAGACTGCATTGCTGTTGGTGAGGACATTTTATGGAATGGTTTTATGCTCAGACTTGTGCATTTGTTTTACATAATCTTGTCACTATAACAGTGAATACATGGTCACTTTGTCACCTCTCTAGGCAGCAGTGTCCTCCTATGCAGAGAGCCCAATGTTGTCACATAAGGTTGCTGAGATTTCAGAACTACAGTGCATGATTTCAAGCCATGAGTGAACTAAGAAGTCTAAAAGTCATAATCACCAGAAATTTTCTCTCACAGTCTGCTTCTCAGACAATGAGATTTTATGCATGAGCCCCTCTCTAGCCACAGTGGAACAAATAAGAACCGAGTGGTCCTTGGGACGCAGCTACCACCCCAACAGCCCCAGGTCACCTTGTCGCAGCAGCATGCATCATAGAATCATAGAGAATCAGAGAACCATGGAATCATAGAATCAGAGAATCATAGAATAGTTTGGGTTGGAAAGGACCTTAAACATCATCTGGTTCCAAACCCCCTGCCATGGGCAAAGAGACTCTCCGCTATCCATTTTCCACTGGTTGCTCCAAGCCCCATCCAAGCTGGCCTTGAACACTTCCAGGGATGGAACAGCCACAGCTTCTCTGGGCAACCTGTGCCTGTGCCTCACCACTGGTTGAGGTAACCGTAAGGAGCCCTGCTCTGTGGGTTGCACACTCATCTCAAGAGTAAACCTAAACCACTGGCATATGCAATGTCTGTCACCTTTGGTGGGGAACACTTGAATCATCGCACCACCTTCTTACAACCTCCGGGAATGCTCAGGAGCTCCAGTCCCCAACTAGGACAGTTCTGTGAAATTACACATTTGCAAAAAATAAACCAGCAGCAAACAATGGTGAGTGGAACTGTGTCTTGCCTTTTATGCTGCAGTAAGGACCTGGTGTTGTGCCACTGGAAATAGAAACACTGCAACTCCTAACTGGGCACCTGGTGACAAGGAAGTCAGGTCTCAGCCTGTAAATGGACTGTGCTCATGCTCAAATACACTAATGATGGTCACAGAAAAGAACCTAAATCTCATGGCACGGCCCTGCTGAACATTTCTCGGGCTGTACAATCGCATTTTGCCTCTTTTCTTACAAAGGAGCATCAGAGTGCATACATTAAGCTCTACAAAGTCATTTAGAGCAACTTTTGAACCCCAGACCGCCCACTCTGCCTTCCTCTGCTCCCACAGCCGCTGGGATAAATCCGGACCTACCCAGCCAACCTCAGTAGAGATCTGTCACTCTGAAAGACACCAGAGAGAGCCACAGATTTTCTAACTTCGGTTTGGATGAAACCTCAAGACTCGCTCATCACATCTCGGGGTATTTAGCATTGACTTTAATTAAAAACCTCCCCGCGCCAAACCACATGCAGATGCAAACCGACGCCTTCAGCGTCTGCAACGCATCGCCCGAAAAAGCTGCGCTGCTCCGTTCAGAGGTAGATGCATGAAGTAGGGACCTGCCTGTAAAATTCCCTCTTGTTCTGCAAAGTCTCTCTCTATCTCTCTCTGCACTGCCCCAATTTACCACAGTGCAAAAAAACCCCACAGTCAAACAAATATATTCTTGGGAAGGAAGGGGGGCTGGTAGAGTGGTTTTTGAAGGCAGGCCAGAGACTATTCAAAACCGGGGGACACACAGAGTGTTTTAACTGCTGTGATAATTCTGCATAAAGAGATGTTAAGGCTCTAGCTCCTTGCTGTAGCATGCCATGTGTCCCTGAATAAAATTACTGCCATGCAGGCTGTTAGCAGAGGAATGCGTAAACAGACAATGTATCCTTGCATCAGTTCCACAAAATGTTGCACAACACAAATGCCTCTCGATGTGTCATTTCCTGCTTGGCCACCAGCCCAGCTCCTGACAGGCAGTCAACAAAAAAAAAAAAGAAGAAAAAAAAAGAAAAAAAAAAA
>VZTA01024014.1:50296-66866 GCA_013398855.1 Mohoua ochrocephala | reverse complement strand
GGAAAAAAAAAAGAAGAAAAAAAGAAAAATTAAAAAAAGAAAGGCAAACTGAAAGATTTAAAGCTGTTCTACTCCAAAGCACATTCCACTCGCCTCAGACTTATCCCTCCACCCTCTCTGCCTTTGAAAGAAAAGAGGGAGAACTTCCTAAAAACTGTTATGGTTTTAAGTCGAGGAATCTCAAAAATCTCAATCACTTATCTGCGTTTTATAAGCCGGGTCGGCCAAACAGTTAATGTGGGGGCTGAGCAGAACCCCTGGCTGGCTCTCGCTGCCTTCTGCAGCGTGCACAGACAAAAAGGCGATGTGATGTTTGCTCATACCTTTCATCACGTGTGCACCTTGCAAGCTGCGGCAGCAGAGAAATGCTCAGGAGCTGAATAAGACAGAGCAGTTTTCTCCCCTGAAAGGCTTCAGCTCAGAGCTCAGAGCTGCTTTTCCATTCACACTGATAAAGAAAGTTGGGGTCGGTGACTTTGGAGCCTACCTTTGATTAGAGACAAACGAAAGTCTTTGGAAGTCAGGCAAAATATAAAAATATAGACTTCTCCTCCCTCCTTCCTCCTGATTTCCCCCATGACTGGGTTTGTCCCAAAAGCAGCCAGAAAGGAGGACGTTTGTGCCTCCTATTCTAAAGGTACCACTATGGAAGGGCAAATCATTATTTCTGTAGCTGCAATGAGGAAAGGCAAAGGCATTAAAGGGGGGCTTAGGTAAAGATTTGGGTGGTTTCTTTGCTCTGTTTTTTTCTCCTTTGACTTCCTTTACAGTAATCTCTGGCTATCTGTCCGTCAGTTATGACCTCATGACAACTTCTCCGGAAAACTTCTTTCAGCCCTCCCAGCTGGAAGGCAGCTCTGCTGGCTAAGATGTGCGTATGGCAGAGGTTTTATACTGGATATGAGGAGAGAAAAATATCTGCAGGATTTCCTAATGATTCCCAAAGATCTTATACAACCCCGTCTCTAGACTTTATCACTCAGAGTGCAAAGCACTGTCTCAACCCAGCACAGAAACTGTGCAACACAGTGGATGTCCCTGGACAGTAATCCAGATGGACTGGAAGAGATTAGGTAAAATTAAATAAATCTTTTCTGAGAAAAAAAAATCATCAAAAGACCTTTTCTCATATAGAAACGGGCAAGTTTTCCTAACAGAGCAACCTGACATCACTGTCTCTATTAAAATATTTTCAAATAATAACAGACAGGCAAGGCAGCAAGCTTCTACAAGCAGATGTTTAATACGACTAAATGGCACTTACATTTAAGAACCCGACTTTCTGAAGTGCTGAGCATCCAAAACACCAACTGGAGTCCCTGCATGCCACGACTGTTCAGCACTCCTGAAGTCAGGCTCTAAATGACTGTGATGTCTGTCATGGCTTTCCTGCTACTCCTGCTGCTGCTGGGAACCTTGCAGCTTTCGTTTGCTTGAGTCAACTTGCCAACAGAAGGTCAGAGTGCCTTGCCTATAAACAAGCCTTACAAATTCACGATCTAAAGCATGATGTCATGTCTTAAAATGATAAGCTGGCAACAAAGTAAATGACATTTTGTAAAGATGTGCATAATTTTATGTTTACACTCCTTAGAATGAAGGTTCTAATAAGTCATCGGTTGTGTTCCTTTAAAGGGAAGTTTTATAACTGAGATGAATCACAACTGCAAAAGATCAAAGTTAAAAAACATCAATGATGCCATGGGGTACTTTTTAATCTTGTAATGAATGATGATCATGTGCTCTTATGAAGTTGCTCCAACTGCCAACGCCAGATGTGTATATTAAGAAAAAAGTTGTTTGTGATGTGACAGCTCTGGTTGAGCTGCCAGAGAGAGGAAAACTAGGATAACATGCTTGAAATGTTGAAGTGAAATACAGCTCCTGGCAGAGAGGGGCACTATTTGCCGATACATAATGTTTTAAGACAAACACATTTGCTATCGGAGCTGCTCCTTGAATTCCTTATTGCCCCCAACCACCTAATTTTCCTTATGCAACATAAATGCCAGATACATTCACTGAGTGATTACGACCAAACTGATATACCTACACAAGTGCAGGGACTCCAAGAAGGAAGCAAAACTTCCGTGAAACTCCCAGAGCTCGCTTGAACTACTCTTTCCCTACAAATTCAAGTTTAATAATGAGTCATTCCAGAGATGCATCAGAATGACTTGAAAGTATCAGACTGCAGTATTCCACCAAAACATTAAAATACAAATGGACATTCGCACTCAAATTTTACTTTCTTTTTTTAAAAAAAAGGAAAAAGAAAAAAAAAGAAAAAACAAAGAAAAGAAAAGAAAAAGATGGAGAAAGACACAATAACTCCATGTAGGCCATAAGAACTCAGTTCCTGAGCATTCCTAGGCTCAGCTATTCAAAGACACCAGCAGACGAGTATCACATACAGAAGCCTTTCAGGTCTAAAGTAAAAAATTCCAGCTGAACTTGCAGATCTTGTTAAATTCTATGAACACAGACTCACTTTAAATCCACTGATCACCAAAAGATCCCCATGCCAGCAGGGTCCCCTTCTGTGCTGCACAGGGTAACCCACACTACTCTCCACACATCGCTTTCAAACCTCTCTGCTCTTTCACCGCAGTTGTGTCCTCTGCTGGGAGCTTTCCTCTTTTGCAGACACCTCAATACATGGAAGCAGCGTCCAGGTGGGAATGTCTAAGTGATATATAACCTATTCCCTGCTTTTTACTTCCATGGATGCAGCTTCCCCAGTGTCCCCCAAGTAAGTTACATGGAGCACCAGCTGCAAGTGAAAACTGAAAATGGGAACTGATTCACAGAAAGAAGACGGAACAAAAATGCCCCTGCTGTGACATCAGGACACCTCAGCTGTGAGAAGGTAGCACCACGAGTATCTACCTAATGAAATGCATCCAGAGCCACTTGCTTTTTCTTAGCTGTTCTTCAAAGTGAAACTCTACAGCCTGGACAGTTCTTACAGGGAGCATTTCAGTTCCCACTTCGGTGTAAGAGGAGGTGACTCTGCAGCGTGTATTGGCACGAGAAACACTTAACTGCATGAATTCTGTCTACATCTTTCTACTTCTGTCTTTGTGGTATTTTAAACAAAACACCATGAAAGCTCCTTGAAGGTCTCGTTTGTATGTGCAGATCAAAGGCAAAATAATTATTTGAGATGGTTCCATTATAAGGATTCTTTTAATGTGGTTATTCATCAAATAATTCTTAATCTCTAAGTGTAATTTAAATAATGCTATACCTGGCTAATCCAATCAATTTAGAAAGAGTCATTTCTAGTTAGATTAAGGAAAAACTCCAGAACTGGCTCATCAGTTATACCCATATGATGTGAGACTGGTTACCAGCTAAATGTGCTAGACAGAGAGACAGCCAGATAAATCCTGATGGATTAACCAGACTTGACTGTATCTAAAAATAAGTGCTACCCATAAAACTGCTAGAACATGACAAAACACAATTGTCATAAAAGTTTAGCCATTGCAAAATAGATAAATCATGGCAAATAGATTCTTAGTGAGCTTGCATGGCTATGAGATAAACATGCTGAGTGAAAATCTACTGGATTGTGTTTTAAAAATATATATTTTCTGGGCACAAATAAGAAACAAAGACCATGCTGTTGATATACTGCTTTTTTTATCTTTCTTTGGCCCCTGGGGGTCTACGATGAGTCCATAGCTGAAAACCAACTTCAGGTATGATGAGATTAACCAGGTGCATTAATTATCTGATGGCAAAAGAATTTAAGGGCAAACAAAAAGGCACTATATTATGTATTTCCTCTCTACACTAGGACTGATCCTGAAAGATCAGGGTCCTGTTTCATTCTAAACGTCTTCAGTTGGAAGCTTACAGGAGTTGAGGGAATGCAGCACGTTGCAGGATTGTATCTACTACGTCTAAATCAGATTATATATAAATACAGCGAGTTTAGTTCTCATTTACACTGGCAGATAATATATCAAGACCTTGATGTGAATGAGAGTCAGGTTTGGGATTGCCCAAATTCAGCCAAGCACTTAAGTGAGTGTTTAATGCAAGTATGTGTGTGGTCCAATAGACTCCAAATTAAGCATGCGCTCACATATTTCGCTGAGCAAAAACCAGCGTTTGACAAAGATATACATATTTCATTTACAGGTCTCTCTTAAACAAAATTAGGCAGGCATAAGAGCAGAAAGAAGAATATAATACTCACTTCTTGGCTCTCTTGGCCCATCCACTGTAACCTTTATAGCTCTGTGGTATGTAGCGACTTGGGGGGGATTTGTCAGGACAGTTATTGTCAAAGTAAAGCTCTTCCCTACAAAGGGAAAAAACAACAAGGAATGAGTGATTACAACATGAAAACAGTCACATGCATGTTCAGTAAAGAATCAGTTTAAAATTATTCCCTGTCGTTACCACAATCGTGAAAATTAAAAACATAACTGACCATAGGAGTTTTCCTTCCCTTCAGTTTTACTCTATGTCAAGAATACGTCCATGTGTTGACAATCTAAATGTTTCTTATTTAATAATGGGTCATCATACAATGACAGAACAAAAGTGATTCACTGCTGAGGACAAGCCAAATTCTTTGCTGCATTGAAAGTGGTGTAAATCCAAAGCAAGTCAGATAATTTAAAAATTTACTCCAGTTTCGCAGCTGTGTGACAGAGAGCAGAATGTGACCACATGTTATTTACTTCGCACAGTTTTATCATTTCATTTGTTTGACTCGACTACAATAAGATGAGGAAAGAATATATTTTCCTCCTGGGAGATGGTTTAACAGGGAGTCAGTGTCTCTGTCCTTCATATGCCAGGGCTAATATGATGATATCATTACTATGGAACACGCCTTTTTTCCCCTACACATATTCCATCTATGAAATACCAAGAAAGCCCCCAGCTTTCCCGTCAGGGTGAGAAATGTCTGTGTGCACGTACGTTGCTATCGTCAGTCTGCATTGTTGGAGGTTTTTTGCTGGTTTTTTTTTTTTTTACTTTACAAAGCTCAAATTCAGGCAGAGGTTGCACAAGATCATCCACAGCCTTCAGCTGAATGAAAACGTTAAAAAGAAATAAATAAAGGGAGCTGCCTGTGTCTGAGCACACATTCTCACAGGCGCTGGCCCCCGTTTGGGAGACTCACTGACAGTTGTAATCTGTTAGATATGCAACGGTTACTCATGTCAGATAGTCAAAACTGAAAACTGTTTCAAGACAGGAAAAGGTGGGCGTACAACAGTGACTCAATAAAACAGTCAGCAATCTTTGGCCTTCATGCTCATTTAAGCTGCTACTTTACCAGACACTTAAAGCTCTTTTTTTTTTCCCCCTCCTCCCTGGGTGTATTTGTGCATTTTTGCTGCTAGGGCTTTTCCTCTCGCTGAACTCTGAAGGCATTCAATCAAGGCACAAATCTTAAACGATATGTAACAGCACAAACTTAGTGCAGTTTTTTCAGGCCTAATATAGAACAGCTTATATATAAGGCATAATACAGAACAGAGCTTTGGCTGTCAAATCCAGTAACTGGTCTTTCTTTCTGGTCCAAGTCGTATATCCCCCAAACCTGCCTGAGACATGCATCATTTATTATCAGGAGTGCAACTTCAAACTGTCTTGGCTATAATTTTCATGAACTAGAATGTGACATGGATTTTTTTTTTTAAAGGAAATATAACTGTCATTTAGAGTAAAATGATTTTCCAGGTGAAGCTGTGCTCCAGCTGTGCCCAGCTCTCTGGGAAATGCAGGTTAGAGGGAAGGTCAGGACCCTGGAAAACAGAATTATAGAATGGTTTGGGTTGGAAGGGACCTTAAAAATCATCTTGTTCCAACCCCCCTGACATGAGCAGAGACACCTTCCACTAGACAAGGTAGCTCCAAGCCCTGTCTAACCCGGCCCTGGACACTTCCAGGGATGGAGCACCCACAGCTCCTCCGGGCAACCCGTGTCAGTGAGTCACCACCCTCACAGGTAAGAATTTCTTCCTAATATCCAATCTAAACCTGCCCTCTGTCAGCTTAAGCATGCAAAATCTCAGGAGGCTGAATTCTGTCACAGTGGCCTGGCTGAAGGTGGCTTTTCCCATTTTCACTGGGAAATGGATTATTTCTGAAATCATCACAGGAGCAGAGTTAGGTGTACTCAGGACGTGCAGTCTTTGTCCAGCCCTGCCCACCTGCTGTCCCAGAGGTGAACTGTGTGTCCTGCCAGCACAGGGCATGGGCAGCCTTCACACACACAGCAGCAGCCCTACAGTGCCTCCACACTGCTTGTTTAGGGCTGAGAAGTGTCTGTGCCTTTCACCCCTCTCCAAAGAGGAATTCAGCCTACTGCACGAATATATATAGTTCTCCAGGCTCAGGTTTAAGGCTTCCTTTGGCACCAGCTCACCACGTCAAAAAGTTCTGACTGTTAAATTGTATGCTGACAACATTCAGATCACAGCAACGCACAGAAGATCAGTAGAATATTACTGGTAACAAAGATACTAAAGGGGCTTTTCCATACACCTTTGAATGAAGCATTTGGCCTTCCATGCTATTGTTCTCCTTATACACCAAATCCCTATAAAAGTCTATTATGACAAAAAAAATAACTCAACAAAATATACTATCTGTAAGATGCTGCAAAATCGTTCTGTACAAAAGCACTGCAAGATTTTCTACACTAAATATATCTCAACAGGATACGGAGGCCGGAAAAAAATGCATTCCTTAATAAAAAGAGCTACGTTTGGACCTCACCAGTGAGAATTTCTGAACTGTCACCTCTCAGCCAGCCTGAGCTGAAGAGGTAAGCAGCTAATTTGAGAGGAAAGCTGGTTTTGTTCCCTAACCGGTATTTTACAAACTGAAGTGTGGATGAAGTAACACCGACGAAGCCCCCTCACACTCCATAAACCACAGAACCTTTCACTGTGGGGAGCTGCACGGCCCTGCCAGGGCACTCCAGAGCTTTCAAGAGATGATTTACATATTACAGGATTAAGAACGAAATAAATTTTTAAGGTCCCCAGTTTCAGTGATGCTGATGCCTTCCACAGCTATTCCACAAATATCCCTCCTCAGCTACAAAATCCTTTAATGCACTTTTTATCACCTTTCTTTATTGCCCTTAGTCATTTCAACTATCCACTTTCAGAGGCTACAGACTAATTGTAGCTCTCTTTTATTAAATTCCCCAGCCAAGCAGTCATCTGGCACTATTGCTTCAGTGTGTCTAAACTGTGCATTCTTTGTTATTCACACATGTGAGCCGAGCTGACACAGAGGAGGACGAGATGGACATATGCTGAAGCACAAGGCAAACCCCAGAAACGAGCTTGAAAGGAGACTCGGCAGCTTGTGTGTGCGTGTTGCATATTTTTTCAGTTAGATGCTAATGTGATTAAAGTATCGGGACACAACAAAATTAAGGTTATGATCCTGTGCTTATTGAAGACAGGAATTCTTTCTTCTCTGCGCTGTGGATCGGGCTTGTAAAAGTGAGCTACCGCCTGAAAACCACATACAAACAACTGCTGCATTCGCATCAAACGCTCCGGTTACTTATTCTTATGAATCCAAAAAAGGTGTTTAAGAGAAATTATGCAAACAGAAACGTGAAGCTTCTGTCAGGCAAACAAAATGAATATGTATAAAAATCGAGTTTCTCCATTGAGCCATGGGAAGCAAGTAAAAACGTGGGAGAGGAGGTGAAGTGGTAAGTTGATGATTCAGACTTCACAATCAAATTTAGAGATACAGAGATCAAAGCACGAGCTGCTTAGAAAGATGTAAATCTCAAGCTAGGAACAGGTGTGGATTAGTTTCTTGCCACTGAAAAATGATTTCTTTATTACCTTATTTTTTCCTGTTCTACTTCAGGACTTGTATTTACCGATATTTGTCTATGTAAGGAGCTTTCTCACTTCTGTTTGCAACTACTGATTTCTTTTCCTGCTATTTTAAGCAGAGTTCTAAAAATCTATCATTAATGATAACTCTTTCTCTTTCTCTCCTTCTCTCTCTCTCTCTCTCTCTCCCTCTCTGTTCTAAGTCTGGAAGACAAGTCTGGACCAATTTCTCCATCCTGCCTCTGGCAGGAGAATGCAGCATTTCAGATCCTCCACCGAGTCCCGGCTGCTTCAAAGGAAAAGCCCTACTTTCTTCCGTTAAGATCATAAGAAATATAGGGGGAGGGGGTCAGCTCTGTTTGGACATAATTACACTTCATCAAAAGAAGCTTTCTTCATCTTCCATGCGTGAAAAGTCTGCAAGCAGTTAAGTCTGTCTTTTTTCTTCCCTTTTTTTTTTNTTTTTTTTTTTTTTAAATATAAAAATTGCTATTTGGGAAACTAGCCAAAACTCAGAAAGTCAATATAGTAAAACAGTGCACACCCTTTGTTTTTCTTTGAAGTCTCTTAAATAAATATGTTGAGGGTTTGAAAAGTATACTATCACTTTTCCATAGATTCTACCCAGATTGATCAGAGAAAAAGTCTATTCCAAGTCTGCTAGATAAAAATATAAATTAAACTACTGGAACCAAATTCTAGGAGCTTTGTGTTTGTGTCTGTATCGGTATCTACTGAGGCTTTAGGCCATCTATTTAATTTCCTATGCTTTAATAGAAAGTATATATCATAGGTTTGAAATTAAATTCACAGATCAGAGGTAGTGCATCACATTTCAGTCCTTTTCCAGCACTACTGAAAGGCTGATACACTACTGAACTTTTACTGTAAGGCAGCAGTAGTGACAGAGCCAGAGAACTTTCAAACCTAATCCATCAGCAGAATAACAAAGCAAACTGACTTTTTAAAGACAAGAAGACAAATGGAAGAGATAAGTAACACCTTACTCACAAGGGGAATAAACTCCGCATTTATTTTGTATTACTGTTGGTAAAGTTATTCTGTCTCTCAAGTTATTCTCTATTATCAATACTTTTTAAGTTCTAAAATGATAAAGAGAATTTTTGGCTAGGTCATTAAAATAAAGAACAGTCACTATAAGTCATGCTTACGGACTCACTTTCACAAAGTACTTGCAAAAATGTGCCATCTGATTTAGACTATCTGGGCCTCTGTCATATGTTCAATTTTTTTTTGGACAAAAACTCCTTCCTTAAGATGAACTGCAACTACTTTCTAAAGAATATTACTGTAAAATTTGCTTTATTGCTAATTTCCCAGCACAATTATTCTGCTTCTTTTGCTTTGGTTTGCCCCATGCAGGGCTAATTTTGAAAAAAATTAATAATTACTTCAAATACATAATGGAAAAAAAAATATGTAGGTTGAATCAATGACTGATACAACACCACTCTGAAGACTCTTGCAACAAAAACTGCAGGGCCAGCTTCCTTCGAGCTATCCTTTCAATCATTACTTGAAGTTTGAAAGCTGCTGTGAGACCCTTAAAGAGGAATTCTTGCAAATTTGCAGTGATCACAAAAGCTTTCTATAAGTGCAGTGCAGTTTCCAGATTATAGGAAGCTCCTAAAGAGCTGGAAGACAATGACAGCACTCTACATCTTAAAAAAGAAAAAAAAAATTAAAAAAATTTGGAAGTTACTCTGTCATTTGAAGTAAAGGTTAAATTTAGTTCAAGCCCAAGCTTACCAGCAATTCATAAAAAGTCAACCAGCTTACTAAAAAGAAAAGTGGGGGTGATTTTCACAGGTAATCAACAGTTAGGTTTAAGGGGCAGAGAAGCCACTAGCAAGCTCTCCACCAACAGCTGTTAAGCCTTGAAAGATTTAAGTCCCTAAAGAATACAACCTATAGAACATGTGATATGCAAAATTCCCCTAATTACAGGTCTTCTACAGCAACTTCAGAAGCAGCTCTACTGCTGAAGGGAATTCTCCACCTCTCACTGCCATGGCCCGAAATACACTCCCCTGGCTCTGAATAACCTGGATCACAGATATTCCCTTTTCCTTCCACCCTTCCCGTTTTTTCAAGCAGGGAAGCAGGTACTCCCTGAATCGTTTTTCAAAACCTCTGTCTGATAAAAAGCTACAGAGACTCCTAACTTGCTTTGTGCAAATGCTGAAGTTTGACAGTAAATACGCGTACATCCCTCCAAAACAAAGGCTGACAACCTGAACAGCCTGGTCTAGTGGAGGGTGTCCCTGCCTAGGGCAAGGGGTTGGAATGAGATGAGCTTTAAGGTCCCTTCCAAACCAAACTTTTCTGTGATTCTGTGAACAATGAATTTAGGGGTAAATCAGTATTTCAATGCAAAGTAAGTTTGACATCCAGGCATTGTTTTTCACGTCATTACGGACACGTAAAAGGCAGCGGCCTACCTCTTCCACTTCTGCCCACAAATCGTAAGTCATTAAATCTGGCCACCTGGTTCTTCATCACGGCAGAGGCGTTCCGCAGCTCTGCAGAGTAGTTCTCATCGTTTCCAGCCATGACGGTCACCACCGTCCCATCGGGCACTTCTCCTAAGGCCACCACCTGTAAAAACGGGGAGACAACCATGACTGGTGAAGCCACACTTTGGAGGTGTGTGTTCCCCTCCCAGCTCTGCAGGCTGCCACGCTCCTGAAGAAGCTCTGTGGCGAGGAGTCTGGTACGCGCTGTGCACAGAACAAAGTGCCACATCAAACACGGAAACATCGTGTGTTGTCTCCGTTTCTGAGAGCTTCTTCATTGCTGCATTTCTTCAGAAACGCTCAACATCCTTGTGTCAAGTGCACGCTTCAATACTTTCTGAAGGCCAACTTTGTTCTTAGCAAGCAGGGAGCAGCGAGAGAACACGAGGCAAGTCTCGTATCCGCAAATTATGCATGGGAAAGCATTTAAAATGGAAAGTTAGAAATTAGTATTAGCAGCCTTATCACCCAGATTCAGTTCTGCTCTGGTTGTACCCATCAACCTGACCCCTGAGCTCCTCAGACTTCAAGCCAGAGAGAACCCTGCATCCACCCATCCCGGGAGTAGCACTCGGGGCAAAGCTCTCCGCCCAACACGCTCTGGAATGGAGCACTTTATGGCTGGAATTCAAACTGCTCATGTGCAATATAAAACAAAGTTGTATTTCCTTGCAGGCATGTAAATTTTCATAGTGCTTGCAAGAGTCACATGTGGTTAGTGCTGATACCTCCCTCAAATTCCAGGATGGGTGAACAGAAGATATCAAAGTATTTCATTTCTCCTTATGTTCCAGCTACCTGATAGTCTCCCTTTTATGCTTCGGTGGTTGTGTAGGGCTCCAACATCTGATTAAATAAGTGTCACGGAGCAGACAGCTTCTGATGTGAAAACACCAGGAATACCTACAGTGTTAGTGCACTGCGGCTTTTTAAAGCAAAAATAAAGTTAAACAGAAATGCTAAGTTACTAGGAAGAAAATATGCACACAGGGCAAAAAAGTCCACAAAAGTATTAATAAAATAACTTTCTTTTCCCCAGTTGGCTAATTCTGATACTGAAAATAAATTTATAACAAGAAGAGATTCAGAAATATTGCACGGCTGAGCCAGAACTTGAAAAAATATCTTGAGCTACAAAGTCTCTCCCCTTGCGGTTACTACCAATTTACGTGGTCAGATATGAGTTTTTATATTCTTCACAGTAATTTATTCTGTCTCCTGAAACATATATTACATTTTGTCATATGGCCTTCCCGAAATGTCTTTTCCATAAATGAAACTAATAATTGCAGGTTGCAGGTGATATTAATTTAGTGGTAAGAATGAGGAGTTCTGGATATATAGGGAGAGCATTATGTGGTCCAGTGAACTGTACAATGTTTCTCTAAAACAATAAAAAGGAATTACAATCATATAGAAAAAGGCCATATTACTGAAAACTATAGCTTATCTTATTTAAAAGAAATATTGAAGAGGAAAAAATCAAGGAAAGATTAAACGCTGCTTGAAAAGAATTTACCTGCTTTTCTTTTTTTGCATAAAACACCAGGTAATACCACCCAAAACTAAAAGCTATGTTTTGCCACAAACTACTGTGAGGTCTTCATGTATCAAACAAAGATTTTACTTTAAAGTCATATGAAAGTCCCTGAACACAAAAACAGAGGAACCACCACTGTGGCTAAGATCTGAGGTCCCAATAACTCTCTGCCTTGGGTCTGGCCGCAACCGGGTCTGACGGCTTCAAAGCCAGGTGTAAGGAATAATAAATAATAATCAAATAACAAATAATAATCTGGTGAACAGATTACAGAGCTGACTCTAACCATTAACAAATGGATACTGGCTTGAACTGTGAAGCATGGGGCTTGAGACTACTTCTAAACCACTCCCTTCCCAGTCTGCAGCAGACCACGTTATCTCTGGACAGTCTTGTCGCGCCCGTCAGCATCCCAGGGAGTTGCACCCTACGCTTTTTATACCTCACAAAACAACAACAAAAAATCACATTAACTCCAGAAATGCAAAGCACCTGAGAGCGCAGCAGGAAGCACAAGGCTGCCAGGGGCCTGGGAAGAAGGAGCGAGGTGCCTAAAGCCTCAGCTCACCTCTTTCTCCCCAGGTACCCACAGAGCACAGACAGGCAGCGCCATCACAGCTCCATCTCAGTCCCGAACCCAGATACAGCTTATAACACCTGGCAGGAGGGAGAAAAATCCCTTGAAAGGCTCCCCTCTGTCCTCTGTTGCTTTTCAGAGCTTTCCTCCCTGCCCTTTCCACTCGATGTCAGTTCAATTTGTCAGCTTAGCCATCAGCCCAGAGCTGCACGTGCCGCTGCCATCGCCGGCTGATCGCGACTAATCAAGAGCTGCATCATTACCGAGGAGACTTGGATGCAGTATCACTGTTCATCTCCTTCAGAGAGCACCAAAGGACAAGGCAAACTGAAATCAGAGGGGAAAATAAAAGCTTTGGCTCATAAAATAAAGGCCTATAACACGGGAAGATCCCCTGCCACGCAACAGGAGTACATGCTCATTCTCTTCATAATTCGATTTTTTCTTGCCACAAAATAGCCTAAGACTATTGCACAGGTACATAGTAGCGCTCAGTAGAAAAAAGCTTTGCAAAACAAGTTTGAAACCTGGAGAAATACACGTCATTTTGAGAATTTTCAAAAGTAATTGTACATACTGAAAGACTGCTGGTATAAACCCTGATTTGGCAATTTTATGCCACGTATCAATGCAAAATGAATTACATATTCTTAGAAAGAGGCTTGTAGACGCACTGTGAAATGAGTAAGGACTGTGTTAAAAATTAAAGATTAGAAGTAGCCACAGTGCACGTTCCTTACCTATCCTTTAATACTCAGTATCTCTACTATTTCAAAATCTTCATTTTCCATATTAAGCTCCCTACACATTTTGATGATTAAAGGTAGATTTTTTTTTTTTTTTTTTTCAACTAGAGCTCAAAAAAGCACATGAAGCCCCAAAATAAAACCAAACCAATTCGTACGAGTTGAAAATAACTATGTGTTTTTTGCATAACACAATTCTGGTTAGGCAACCTGTTTGCCCAGTTTCGGTCCAGTGGGATTTGAACTGGCCAAAGTATGTAGCCTGAAGACGGAAGTTATAAGCACAAAGCAAAACTCCTATACAGCAGCAGGTACTCAGACCTTTCTGCAGAGCAAAATGCTTGTCTGAAAAAAAAAAAAAAGGCCAACACTAGTGTACATGCTAACTAGTTCCTCTCAAACATTGATATCTGCCACTTCAACAGCCTTCTTGCGAAACACTGAATTCGAACAGCCTCTGAATGTAAAATCTTCTGTATTGAGAATGCTTTTTCCAGACATTGCCAAAAGAGCATCTGATACTATTAAAAATATTTCAGTGTTCTGTAACTTAAAACAGAATAACTGATTCACGCTACTTTTTGTTTCAAAATCTACATCTGGGCTGACAATTTATACAGCAGGTTTCAGCTTGAAGCTATTTAAAACAGCTGAGTTATAAACTCCAAAAATTGGGGTTTGGAGGGAAATGCTGACAGACCCTGAACTACTGTGGTGCTACTGGGGAGATGTTTTAGACTCCACATCCCGTTTTTCCCCCTGCCTTTAGGTCCACTAAGACTCTCTGCTGCTATTTAGCATCGTACAGAAGTCACTTCTAACCTCTAACGTGGCAATCTGGGTCTTTATGACTTGCAGTAAAAACTCCCACAGTGGGGCCAAATTCTGATGACTCAACTCAAAGAAAGTATTGCTGGCTACTGAGATTAAGAAGTGAATATGATTTGGACCTGTGTGCACAATATCCATTTATTTTATGCTGGAATATTAATAGCTAGAGCTGTATTAATAGGTACTCATCTAATACTCTTCCCCACAAAACCAGTCTGCATTAGCAATCTCGTTAGTGAGCACATGACAGGGACTCCCTCCTCAGTGTGTGCAAATATTAATACTTAAAATTCAAACCTAATGCTAAGTCAACGCTATTTCAAAAAATTATAATCAAACCCAGCACTGTTTATAACATACTTCCTCTCCTGCATATGATTTATATCTGTTTTTTTAAATTAAAACAGTGCTATATCCAGCGTACGTTTTCGCTCGAGATTGCTGCGAGAGAATTATGACACACTTAACACACCACTCAAAACATTATCATCAACATATTATTTATTGCCAATAAAACTTCACAAAGTGTGTTGTCTGTGAGCTATTTCATTTTCAAGTTATTGTTTAGCTGAGATTTCTATAGCTCAAATCTGTCTCTTTTTTCCCCTTCAGAGCTGATTCCCATTCTGTTGTAACACAGTCAAGCGTTTCACCGTATGATACATGCAGCTCCTTCGGTCTAAAACTACCGGGCAGCTGCATGCAAGTTGCATTTGAAAAATGAATTTTTTTTTTTTAAATGGTGAAAACTATTTCAAGTGAGTTTCAAGTTAATTTACAGGTAAAGAAGGGCATATATAATTTTGGCATATTTTAAAAAGTGCGTGCGGCATGTGAAAACACAGCTGCACCCACAGCAGCCGGGTGCAAGGGGCAACGTGTGCCTCTGATGCATCCGAAAATCGGTCAGATCTGCACCGCCCTGTCAGCAATCAAACACAGGACCCACATATAAGACACATATAAATACATATATGTGAACACAAAAAGAGTGGGAAACAGTCTAATCCTTTGTCTACCCGTTTATCACATGTAAGCATTCTTATTGTAATAATATTCTAAATACTTTAATATTTAGTTTAGATCTTTCCCTTATTCTAATGAGCTGTGACCGCATCCTTTGAATTGCTGTGAGGTAGGAGAAGGCTCAGACACCTCAGATGAGAACTGCAACACGAGCAGGAGAATGCAACAGCTCCCGCGTCCCCGCTTTAAAGAGTAACTATAACACCAACTTAATGTAGCACTCAATTAAATTATAATCACAATTCTCTGAAAGCTCCTCCTCCTTGCCCCGCAGCCCCTTTGAACCAGAATCACTGTGATCCACACCTAGAGAGCCTCTGAGTGCCACACTAAGCCACGAAGTCAAAAGACATCCCATTTTCCTGCCATTTCTGCTCAGTCTGACCATCACGTCCCGCACAAGCAGGCCCTGTGCAAAGGGGTTCCTCCCGCAATTCCAGCCTCTCCAAGCTGTTCCCACACACACGAGCGCTTTAGCCAAGCCTCACCCGCACACCCGTAACATCTTCAAAGCAAAGCTCCATCTTTATCACCACTCACTTTACAAGGAGCTCATGTAACCACTTTTACTATTTCTTCCCGGACAAACGGCCACGATAACATGGCTGGCAGTCGGGAAACACCAGAACAAGGCGATGTTCTGGAACGCGCTGGGTGAGACTGCTTCCAAACTTTTCTGTCTTTTCAGGGATTTCCAGGTGTGTTATTTTTCACAGGAAAATGTGGGTACGTTGAGACCCTCGCAGGGCCACCCCACCTCACTCCGACCCGTGCCCTGCTCAGGAAGGCACTTGGGGACACCCCAGCCATTGCTCCCTCCCTACCAAAGGCCACGAGAAGGAAAACTCCAGGGGGAACACTTGGAAATATTGCTAGGGGAGGAAAAGGCCTGGCTTTAAAGCACGCAATTATTGTTGTTGTTACAGATTTTTTCTAAAATCGTTTCCTCTCATTAGCGCGCCGTGGGGATGGAGACAGAAAATTAAAAGCAGCATCCCCGGTGCAGAGCGGGGTGGGATTTATTATGGAAATGTGCGACCCTGCCAAGGAGAGCGTCTCTGGGCAGCCACTTCCTCGGTTGTCCACCAGGAGAAGCGAAGGGGCCCCGTGTCCCCTCCTCCAGGTGCTCTGTGTCCCCCTTCCCAGGCCCATCTCTGCCCGGGCGTTTGGAGGGCAAAGCCCCGATCCCACTCTGCCACTCAGCCTGACCCTCGGGCTCCAGCCGCCCCCCACACGCTTCAGAGCCACCCCAAATCCCCCAGTCCCACTACCGGGAGCGAAGAGGGAGGAAGGGGCACCCCTATGGGTCAGGGACTGGTTTCTCGAGGTAGGGGGGGGTGCCACACTGAACTCCGGCCCAGGGCTGAATCCCTCCTTCCTCACGGAGGGAAAGCAGGTTTTAAGAAAACAAACCCAGGAAGAGGGGCTGTAGGGAGCTCGGGGTGTCTCCCGGGGGGATGCTGAGGGGG
>VZTA01024014.1:30042-46656 GCA_013398855.1 Mohoua ochrocephala | reverse complement strand
TCCGGGGCTCTTGCCACACCGGCGGAGCCTCCGCGCCCTCCTCCCGCCGGGCGGCAGCGCTGGCCCCGCGCCTTCCTGCCCCCGTCATGCCCAATTTCTGCCCCCCGGGGCAAACCCCGGCTGTGCCCGGGGAAGGTGCGTGCAGAGGCGGCGGCGGCTCCTGCCCCGCTCGGCTCCGGAGCAGAGAACAGCCCGCAAGCTCCGCCGATCGGTCACAGGGGAGAGCTCTCGCTCCGCGCACCGCGGCTGCGGCTGCGGCTGCCGCCCCCGCTCCGCGCCCGCCGGGCGCCCACCCAGCCCGGCTCCGCAGCCATCCCTCCATCCATCCCTTCATCCCTCCCTCCGCTCCGCGGCTTTCCCACGCTTCCCGCGGGGAGCGGCACCCCCAACCCACTGCCTCGCAGGGATCTGTGCCCTCCGCTTTCAATTTCCGTTCTTTCCCCNTTTTTTTAATTTTTAAAAAAAAATTTTCTGTTTTTTTTTCTTTTCTTTTCATGGCCTAAGGTTGGAAGTGCTCTGGAAGTTTTCTATCCCGTCGAGAAAACGCGATCCGTGTGGATAACGCTGCAAACCCCTCCTGAGCTCGCCCTGCTTCTCCCGACAACCACAGGGATCTGCTTTTCCCCAAAAGTGGCCACAGGCGTTTCCAAGGCACAATTACTCATCACCTATACGGATTAGTATATATGCATAAGCTCTGGTTTGCTGTGGTTATGATACAGAAAATGCATTTTTTCATACTTATTTTGGCAAAATATTTATGTCCATAGATTCTTTTGGCTTCTTCCCCCCCTTCTTTAGCTGGCTCTAATACATTCCCTAAAAGCCATTCCAAAGGCGCTAGAAAGAAGGCAAGGAGTTGTTTTATATCCAAATGCTATATAAGCCTGACAATCATGATTTATTTCATTTCAAACAAGAAGATAAGTTTCCACTTTTAATTAGTCACACTAAAAATTTTACAGTCACCTCTCTTCCTACTAAAATAAAATAAAAAGTTAATTAGGATAAACTAAAATAAGTCATTGGAAGCTACCAGTTTAAGGTCACTTAAAATAGTCCAGGGTTATTTATAATGTCGAAATAAAATTTTCCACTGAGCGCCCTAACAAAGTTTCAGGTATCTGGCACAGCTGATTTTCAGTCTCCGTGCAAAAATATCTTTCTGCTGAACATTTACACATTTAACAGGAACTTACTACAGTCTGGAACAGATCACAGCTCAGAGCTCTAGAATTTTATTTAAATGGTTATGGACAAATTAATAAAAGTACCAGTAATGTTTATGGACCTACATAAAAGCTGGATGGGATTTTTCAGAAGAAGTCATTCATGTTATGATATATATAATCTGGAACGTCGGCTTGGATTTGGCTGGAATGGAGAGCAACCCTGCTGCTCGGCTTTCCTCAGGTTTTATTTCAGAACTTCTCGGAATTTTAGCACTGGTTGCAAAATGGGTCATATTTTAAGATCTTAGAGAATTGTAGGAGGTTGGTGAAAAAATGTGCTTGCGCTGCAAGTTATATCTTAACAAACACCTTCAGATCCACTTTACAATATCGGATTTTCACTAGTATGGCTGTGCTTGCTGCAATTTAAATTGTCTTTTAGCTTTTTCACTTTTAACTGTGTTATGAATACAGCCATAATTAGACTGCTTTTGGACAAAAAGGTAATGTTTTAAAGAGCACTGAGTTTGTTTACCATCACATTTCTAAAACATAGGCCCAGCACGCTCCTGTTGTAAGTACTGGGTGCTCAAGATGAAAAATAATTATCAGATATGAAAGATTCTAACCTGGATGATGTTCCCTAAATAAATAGTTTCGATGCCAGTTTGCTGGGCTGGAATGTGCTGCAAATACGATGAATACATAATTTATTTTGAGCCTCTCTGTGTTTGTAAATAGCCTTTGTGAAACGGGAATAAATGAATGGGTTCACTGGGTTTGTTATTGTATTTGATATTTTTAGCCAGAGCGACTACAGCAATGTCAGCAATTATTACTATAGTGAAAGAATTGCCAATATTCTTGTTTCCAACATCTACCTTCCCGGAGTTTTTTATTCACTCGTGAAAGTGTGCATCGAGCCAAAATATGTGAACTTAAGTAAACTTAATGCTAGAGCAGGTTTTGCCCGAACTTCCATTCATTTCAGTAGGGGCGAGATAAGCTCCAGTGTCTCTTGGCAGCGCTTTACTTTCGCTTTGGTTGGAAGTTGACTGTTTGCCCAGCTATTCTTTGCTTTTTCTTAAGTATGACAAATAGTAACTCTAGATTAGCACGTTATTCGGTCTGCTAAGTAGGCGTGTGGTAATGAGCTCTGTAACTGCAGCATTCTTACTCAGACTATGGACTACTACGGTTTGTTTAACTACTGTGTCCCTGCCCCACTGATGTACAGCCCAGATAAAAGAAGATTCTTTGTGTCCTGAAATGAGTTGAAAGCATTTAATATTTCAGCATCATGCACTGCTTTTTAGCATTTATAGTCCCTGATACAAACAAAAGCACAAAGGTTTGAAAGACAGGCTAGAAAATGATTGCATAAACAAAAAATGAACTGGAGTATATTACTTTCCCCCCTGCATTTTCAGTAGGAAGTGAGGACCGAGAGCTGAGACTCTTGTGTTCTGTCTCAGGATTTGATGCTGAATGCTCTGGGACCTCAGACAAGACTTTTAGCAAGTTTTCCTTCAGTATAAAACGAGGTCCTAACTATTACCATATACCTATTGAGACAGAAAAATATATGTTAAATTCTCAGAGGTCCAAAGATGAACAGGGCTTGGCATCCAGTAGTACCAGGAAAAAAATTTGGAAATCTGGTAGGAAACCTGCCCTGTCCCTGCTGAAAAACGGCTGGCTTTCCACGGCATGCAGCGAAACACGGGCTATACAAACAGCAACGTAAACAATTACTGCTTCTGTATTTTTCCTAAATGTTGTATTTTCTGCTTCTCTAACAAGCAGGGACTGCAAGCCTAGGTGTGGGTCCTGCTGCAGAGTTCTCCCATTTCCCTCCCTGTCTGCAGCCTCTTATGCCCCATTGGGATTGCATGTATTCCAGAGAGGTTTAAAGCAGCGAATGACCATGTCATCATCACGATGAGGAAGAAACGTCGGCCTACCTGAGACCTTCTGTGGCCTTTGAAAGAGAAAGTATGACCTGTGCTTTCTGGCACTAAAAACCTGAACGTATAGTAGGATTAGAAAAATGTATGGCCTGTCTTTCTCAAATAATTTTTTTTTTTTTGATTGCAAAATGCAAACTAAAAATTAGCTGTAGGAAGTTGTTAGGGTCCTCATAAGTTAGGGACAAACGGTCATTTTTCATGGCAAAACCAACTTTGTCCCTTTCCATTAATCCTCCTCCCAACTTCTGTTTAACTAATTTCAGAGTGAGGAAAAAGGCTTTTTTTTCCTTGGATGAATTCAGATGAAATCAGTATGTTGTTTTAGAGATATAAAGGCTAAAAAATGAGAACTTACATTTATTTTTTTTCCTTATTTCAGCATATGTAAAAGCAGCATGAGCCAGAAACTTCATGGTTATTCTTTCTGTTGACCTTAGTGAAAACTGGTTCTCTTGACTAACTGCGGGGAAAGTGGGTGGTATAACTGTAATTAAAAAGGGTTTGTACATTTGGAACCTTGCAGAGTCCCTAAATTTTGCATGCTGCTTTTTTAAGAGCCCAATGAAGTGCTCTCTGGCCAGATACAAGCTCCGCAAAGCTCATACAGGAGACACTACAAGACATAAGTCAGTCTCAAGTGGGAGAGGGGTTTTTAGTGTTTCTAACCACAAGCACAGCACTAGATCCTTGCATTTACTCTCTCAGTGTTGCAATGGTGACAATTCCCATTGTAAATCTATTTTCAATAGCATGGATGGCAGGAAAAAAATTTCTTTGTTAATAACACAAGACTTGAAGCTGAAGCATTAGAAAAACATTGAATAGTGACCAGGCTTGTTCTAAAAAGAATGGAAACAGACAACTATGAAAGAGATGGTGGCGTGTACAGGAGTGAAATACAGGAAAGTATATGGTAATGGCAAATGTAGAATAAGCATAATGGGCAAAGCAAACCAACACCTTGAATACCATAAGAACTTTTTTTGCCTGAAAAATTTCTTTCCTGAAAATTCACTCAGGCCAGACCCGGGCATGAAGAATAATCATATTTATGGTGTGACATAATGTAATCCTGAAAATGCTGAGCATCCTGCTTACATCTTAGCAGAAATATGTGTGTGCCCCACATTAGGTGTGGCCTTCAGGCCTTGGATGTGGGGGCAGAACAGAAGCAATTCCTTAAAGTCTAGTGTTGTGGAATTGGCAGCCAAGTCACAGGAGACAACAGTGCCAGTCCAAAAACAAGCCATAAGGGCAGGTGACAAAACATTAGACATCACAGGAATGATTCTCTCTACTAACAGAAGACAAAGATCTGGCAGAAAAAATATTATAGGTGAAGCTGCCAGCAGTATCTGCAGTTAAGCTTTTCCACCACTTTCCAATATAAGACCTTGTTTTCGCTCACATAATGTTGCCAATTTTTAGCTGTTCAGGATGAGCTTTTCAATCCTGAGTCTGCCTCAAGCTGAATTTTTTGGAAACTTGCAGCAGAAATACTTTTGCTGCTTCTAAGATTGGCATTAAGAGAAAACACATTATTTCACAACACTTTAAGATTTCATCCCAATATCTATTTCAGAGCTGGGATGGGAAGTTTTACCGAGTAGGAGAGGAATAAGGAGGAAAAAGCAGATAAGTTCCTTTTGTTGTCCCTGACCAAAAGGATCCACCCGAACTTGGCCGAGTTAGAAGCCGCTGAAAATTGTTGAGGTTTTCCTCGCGCGTGCTCAGTACAGATGGAGGAGTTGGCAGCTCAGTTTTGCAAAGACTCCATAGCAGCACTGGGCTTGCTAGACTGGATTGGATCTGTAGTCAGTCCAGTCTGACCAATATTGTCCCTGACAGTAGGCTGCACTGTTTTAGAGGAAAGGATAAGAAACTCTTGAGTCAGCAGATAGAGATGGGATCTATTCCTCCTTTAAGGTCTCATCCTAGTTAATAGTAGCTTATAAAAAATATAATCAGAATGACTGTCAGCAGTTCAGTTTTAAATTGTGACTTTTAGAAGTCTATAATTCAACCATAAAAATTCCTTACAGGCTGAAATCTGGCTTATACTCTTAGTTCAGAAGTCAAAGTTCTCTACAGAATTTTTTTCAGTAGTCTGTTTTGAAGTGATAGAAAAAATAGTCATGTACAAATTCTGGACATTTCTTTCACAACATACTTCATCATTCAGTTATGATAAGCCTGATAAGTTTTAAAGCATTTGTTTCAAATACTGGCCCTAGAAGGATCGAGAATAATTAAAATCTTCACCATTAACACTAGACATTCAAATGTGAACAAGGTTCTCTGACCTTGGGATATTAGGAGCCTCATGATATTAGGAGCTTATGTGATGTAATACCAAAACCTGTTATTCTAGTTTACCTTATAAATATTTATATAATTTATTAAATGCACATATTGAAAAGCAAGGGAGAGTCCTTCTGTCTTCTCATGGCAAAACTCATCATGAAGACAGTCACTTAGATGTTCCCCTTTTTGAAATATAAGAACGACATAACCTGGAAGTACCCAGGACGAACAAGCAAGAGGTCCTCAGAGGGGGCACAGCAGATGCAAAACCTTTCTTGGAAGACCACAGCAGCTCTCATTACTACCAAGTTTCCCTTTGTAGTGGAGAAGATAGAGAAGCTCTTCCCATCCCTGGAATGCTTTCAAAGATACTGTGCTTGGCACCCTGAGGTTAGCGCGATTTTTGAGCAGATAAAAGCCCGTTACATGAAAAGGCAGATCCCACCCTCTTTTTTTTTTTTTTTTTTTTTTTTTTTTTAAACCTTGGTAAGAAAAGAAAGAAAATCCTTATTCTGTCTGCAGTTCCACTGATTTCAATGGTAGCCTTCGTGGAATAAGGTGCTGCTTCACCTAAGAGAAGCAGAGGCAAGACTTTAGCTGACTTGCTGCTTCCAGTTACCTTATCCTTTCATATTTCCATGTCTAAATGTCCATCTTGGTAAAGAACATGTCAAGTCTTTCAGCTCATTATTTCCACTACGTTTTAGAGAGCTGGAATAATTTATATTTTTAGGCACGAAAAAACGTCTTTCACTGTTTTTGACAATTGAAGAACATGGACTGAGGGAAGCAAAGGAAAGCTCTATTTACTAAACACCACATGTAGATTACCACTGATAGTTTTTCTAAGGAAATTTATGACCTGCGTGGAGTAAATAAACTCCCTTTTTGGTAAAGAATCTGCAGCCAATCATTCATGCTTACTTAGAGACGTTACTGTTCGTGTTGCTTTTATGTGGAAGCCTACAGTAAAGGGTGATGTTATGTCTAAAATAGACAGTTGGCAGCTAAAAAAGAAAAAAAAAGCTATTTCTAACATTACTTATCATGAGATTCTTGCTAGATTATGGCACATTCACTCTGGTTGAGGAAAGAAAGAAAAGATAATAACAGGACAATTATAATTCTTGTAACTAATATGTTATCTTCATGCACGCACTTGCATGCCCAGCTCCATTTACTGGCAAGTTATGGCATTTTACACATTTGAAATAAACAGAGAGCTCTCAGTGTGTTCAGAATGTTTAGTGAGTCTGAAAGTTGTTTGCTCTGTATCTCAGAGTAAATGAGAATGGGACAGACACTTTGCTTCTTCTGGCTGCCCATCCTGTATTCCCATCATCCTTCCATGCTCCCCTTCCTCTCCCCACTTTATGTTCTGAGTCCAGTAGAGACATAACTATTTAAGGCAATTAGGAAAACTAAGTGAGAAGAAGAAGTAAGAAGAAGGTATATAATGTTTTCAGAAATATTTGTTTCTCATGTACAAGTAACTCCATGGCTTTGAGCTCTACTTCTCTTGATTTACACTGGTGTGAAAGGGGAACTGGGCTGTTATTAAGTCTACCTGATTTAATAGATGCACACAACGTGTTGGCTTATTTTCTTCTACCATGTGTGAAATTACCAGTACAAACTTCAGCAATTCCACACTCCACAACAAAAGTATTCTGAATTTAAAATGCATGAGTGCCTTTCTGAGTGACGATCCCTTAACTCACCCCAGTGCACTTCAGCATGTGGGCTCTGTAATGTTTCTGGGGCTTTGCCTCCTCTAGAAGAATGTCCTGTTTCTGGTGAGGGGCGTCTAAAATAGTTTTCTGCCCTCGGATCCACTCAAGTACCAGTAGAAGTAGCTGCCTCCCTGGTGTGGACAAGGTCAGCTAAGTTCACTGCTTACCGTAGCAAACCATGCCCTGTTGAGGGCTCATGGGACAACTTGCCTGTGTAGGATTTGCCTCAGAGTGTACAGAAGAATTTGTTACAATAGGTGTTGAACTCACTGACTTTGTCCACACTGGATGAGCAGTTGTTTTCAACAGTGCTCCGAGACGTGTGGAGAGTGGGCGGGCATTTTGACAGCAGCTGTCAAAAACACGTCGTTTCTCTGGGGTAGGTACACGCCTACCAAAATATCCATGCTCTAAAAGGCCAGATTCAGTAAACCTGGGATAGTGCAGAGTCCCCTCTGACAGCATGGCCTTTCTGTGCTGGTGTACACATGCAGGATGTCAGATGATGAGCAGGACTTTTAATGTACAGTCCCTTATCATCTACATCAATACAGAACTGAAGGCCACAAGCCAATTGCCAAAGATTTTGCTAATTTAAAGAACAGTTAGTGGAAGAAAATACCCATGCTATGAGTAAGTGATCAAAGCTCTCACCACGTGAGGCTGCTGACACAATAAATAATGCTGAATCTTGCAGGCCCTTCACACACTATGTGCTCTTTCAGAGCACATGTGAAAAAGCATAAGAAACTCTTTTGCCAAACCAGACTGGGTCGGGTATCTTTATTTCTTAGATGTTCATTAATAATTGACCAGCTCTGTGGAAGCATCATAACAGAAGTGGATTGTACAAGAGGTTTTCTTTTTCTATGGTATTTATTTTCGCAATTACTCAAGAATAAGCTGGCATATGAGGAAGGAAACTGAAGCAGAAGTTATTTTTCAAGTGGATAGAAGAAGATGCTATTTTGTACGGAACAACTTCTAGTTGACCTTTGCAATAAATGCCATAAAATACTATTTTGGCCACAAATGGAGCAACATTTTTAGAAGGATTAATGTTTAATCTGTCTGTCTGTCTGTCTATCTGTGCAGGATTTTAAAAAGACTGGAGGAAGTTAGCAGTCCACTTTCACTTATAATTGCATCTGTAAAACTTTAAAACTGTGCAAGATCTTTCTCTGCTGTGCTGGATGCCATTAGCATTAGCATATTACCACAGAAAAGGAATCAAAGGTAGACAGTGGACTTCATAAGAAATCTTCCAAAAGCCTTCCATCCCTCAAAAACTTTAATTCCCAACAAGATCCTGACTCTCACAAAACCCACTAAAATATATGAACTGTTCAGTAGGCTCACAGAGTTGATAACGGTCTGAGTATTTTTTGATAATGATAAAATCCAGAGCTATATTAGATTGGAGAGAGCAATTTTTGAGGAATTTTGAAACCCTGGAGAAATTTCAGAGGGGTCAATCACTACACTTATACTTGGAGGATTTTTTTCTTTTTTTTAAGATGATTTTTTTTTGGTCATTGTCTCTTTTTTTTTTGGCATTGGTACAGGTTTCTATCACACCACATGTCCAGTCACACAATATTGCATGAGTACCATGCAGTCATTCCATGTCTTTTCTGGCCCTAGATGTTAGGTGAATGTGAGCCTTAAAAAATAAAATGGATACTCAAAAATATAAATACTTTACAAATACTTTTAAAGGGAGGGATAAAAGAGGTTTCAAGCATAGGGAAACAATCTCTCCAGATTCAAGAGCTCTGTACTGGCACTCTGTAGACATTTCCTAGTAAAAATGCTTTAGCTGATCCCAGCTGTAATACCGGCTCCTTGGAAAGGTTGACTGGGTATGTCCTTTGGCTGATCTGAACACACTGCCTATAGTTTAACATCAACATCCTGCCTTTTTCATAATTCAAAAACCGTATCTAAATCATTAGTGTAAGTGTATTTTAAAATGGCTCTGTATTTTCCATCATGATACTAAGCTGAAACTGGCAGAATGGAAATTGGAGAGAAGTACCAAAGAAATAAAAAAGTATCCTGCTCTGCTTCCCAGCTACAGGAATGACCAAAGCTGCCAGAGAAGCACCTTATACAAAAGGAAGACTGTCTGGGGAAGAGGTAAGAATATTCTCAGGACCTCTGTTGAAGGCAGCACTTCTTATCCAAAAGAAAGATGGAAATATGTAATTGTACCCTTCCTTTAAAACCTGGTCTTGCTGCTTTCCTGTGTCTTACAGATCACACGTTATTTTACACTGGAAGCTCGGTGCTAAAATCTAAAACCTAAGGGCCAAGTTCTGCCCTTAGATACACATGCACCAGTCCAATGAGCTCAAAGAGAGCTGTGTTCATATGTTTAGCAATGGAATTTGGCCCTAAATATTTAAATATTTATTCAGAGAAAAAAAAAAAAGGCTTCTCTGATATATTTGTATCTCATATCTAATGTACACAGATTACCACCACTGGGCACCCACCCTGAGAAATAAGAAGTGTTAGAGAACCATAAACTCAGTATTCTACCTGCTCTGCATGGTCAAATAACATGAATTTGTTTCAGAACATTAAGGAAATTAAATCTTTAGCAACCTGTGGCTGATGTTATTTATTCTGCAGTCCAGTAGTAATTTGATGCAAATTGCTGGCGCTATTCCTACATCTCAAGAAATGACTGTTTTGAATGGACCGATTCTGGAAACTTTCATTATATGACTACGCAATCCAGAAGGAACTAATGTCCTCTGCTTATATTTTTTCTGCAGAGGAAAGCTCAGTGCTCTGGCTAATTCTCACTTATCTTCCAAGGGCTTGTGACTGGAGTCCATAATAATCTAACCACGTAACTTGGAAATGGTTAACCTGGGGATCCCACCTGCTCTCCATGGCAAATGACCCAGATGTGGTTTTGCTACAAAGGATTCCGAAACCTGCAAATTTTCCTCTAGCAACATAATATTCCAACTTGTATATCTAATATAAGTGAAAAGTAACTATATATAACTGCTGTTTTCCTCGGACAAATGACAGCTAGAGGAGAGCTGAGTTCCAGGTTCAGACACCTAAATTTGGTTGTCTAAAAGTAACTGTTTATATTTATCCTAGCTATTTAAGCTCCCATGGTACTCAATAGTGACCTAAGGCTCAAGTCACTTGCCTAAAATTAAGCTTCTAATGCCATAACAGCTGCCTTGGGCTACCTAAAAAATCGCCACGGAGCTGGCACATCTGAGTCAGGACCTGTGTGAGGTGCTTTGGAAAGGCAAGTGGAGAGAGACAACATAGCTCAGAGGACTCGAAATGGATAGCTGAGCTCAGCCCTCACAGATGCAGTCAGTGGCTTCTACAAAGCAAGTCTAATGGCCAAACATAGATGTCTGCTTTTGGAGGAACTGGTTTCTTGCCTGCATTGACCACGGGGACTGGGTTTCCACTGAAACCTACTCCTGATATTGTAGTTGCCAGAACACATCCTGGTTTTAGGGTGATCACTGCGCTTCCAGTTCAGTCAGGCCTAAGCTACTTTGGTTGTGCATTTTGTGCAGTACAGCGGTTTCAGTGAAATGCTGGCAGGCAGGACAGCCAGAGTGACGGGCAGGTGTGATTACAGGGGTGATGAGTCTCTCTTGATGTTGTGCTTCAGGGAGCTCCTAGAGATCCATTTGGACATTTAGCCAACACTGCGACCTGCCCCTCAGCTAGAGGAGTCTCTGGCTACTAAGTGTTGGCTCTTTACATGGCTTGGGAGAATTGGAGCTTTGTCTGCTCTTTACTGCTCTCATTTTTAGGTGACAAAGATATCCATCATACTGCCAGAGTGCTCTTTTCAAAGCTGCATGGGTTTTTGGGCACAGTCAGCTTCGTAAGAAAGACTCTGAGCCAAAGCTCATTTTCTGTTTTTAGAGCCTTTTGTCTGGAGCTCTCTAACCACAGAAGTCACCCTTGAATATCTCTGGCTATAGAGGTGCAATGCACGATGATGCCAAAATGCTGTGACCCCTGTGGGAAGACGGTAAGAACAAAAACATGTGTGGAACTTGTTAAATTCATTAATAGTCATGGCCAGTTGGGCCTTCTACCCAGGTCTTGTCTCAGCACTAACAAGGTGAGTTAAGAGTGATCCAGGACCAAAAAATTATTTGCTGGTACAAATCGTGATTTTGGTTTGCTCTGGTGGTTATCTTGGTTGAGATCAAACCTCAAGCATTACTTCAGATAACATATACAATTATTAGCCTAAGCTTCCTTGATTGTATGTGGAAACTCCCAGCCTCATTTGTGGAAGCCATGGTTTTGAAAAGGGCGCAGCAAATAAGCACTATTTAAGGTACAGTCTCAGTTAGGGCAGCTGATTGGACAGGCTGGAGGAGTCAGTGGCTGTGAAAAGGGCCCCCCTAAAGTAGTTTTTCTTCGAGTGCATTGATTCAGATCAGTCAGAAACAAAACTGCTTTTATCTTGTTTTGTATTTAATTCATACGCTGCTTACTTAAGGGCGTGCCGATGGGGTTGGCCTCTGAGAGGAGTGTTAATGCATGTGCAAAATGGCTACTGCAGATTGAAGGTCTTGGTCACAACTGGATTACACAACACAAAGTTCTGTCCTCAAGATCACGGTGCTACCTAATTCTGTCTCTCCAGGTCTTTAATTGCCAGGCATTGGAATTGCCTCAAATCCATTTTGGCGCAGAATACATAATTATTTTCATATTGTGCTAGTCTGCTCTCCTGCTTTCATCCCTACGAGCCAGGAGTGAATAAGAGTTGGCAACTTCATACTCAACTATTATATTGCAGAGTACACTTTAATCAGCACACTAATAAATAGCACGCCCAATTAATTGGGACATTTGCCAGCAAACCAATTCTTTTCCCTGAGCTTCAGTGGCTGTAAATGATGGATAAAAAGCATTCTTTCTGTTGTCTGCGAGCATATTTGTTGTAATTAACAGGTATGAGTTGGTATTTGCTGGCATATGTTTCCTCAGTAGCTCTGCTCACTTTTTAGTAGGCTCCCTGTTTCCATGCAGTTACTAAAAATAAATAAAGAACAGATTTCCCCTTCAGTATTTGCTTAAATCAAGGTAGTCCTTTTGTATTTAAAAAAAAAAAAAAAGTAATCTATCCATTACATTCCCACATGGTTTTGACAATTAAAGGTAGTAATTTAATTAGCATGTTTCTGTTTTAATTAGTACAGTGAAGAGGCCTTTGCCACACCATGGAATAATTTATAATAAAGGGAGGGATTTCTGCTGCAGGTCTCTAACGCTACTTTTTTTGACCGGGGGTTGCACGGTGGTTTGTTTTAAAGTGGTATTTCCCTGAGGGAGAGCCACAGAAGTACAATATATTTTCATAAACTGGTGCATGCTATGCTTTACTGTAGGCATGTGACAGTTTCTCTTATTTGGACATCCTTTGCCAAAAAAATAAATAAAAATGAACACAGCAAACTGTTCTAATCCCTGCATTCCTCACAGATTGCTTTAATGGCGACTGAAAAAAATATTGGAAGTAAATGAATATGAAAAAGGAAATGGTAGCGGGGAAATCTCAACAAGGGATCTTAAAAACCAGGATGGCTATGGATCAGCAAAGGGTAGAAACATTCATGTAATTAAAGGAGAACATAATTTGTGGGTTATCTGAAAAAAATTGTCCGGGTTGGCATTTACTTTGACTTGTTGGCAGGAGGAAAAGAAACCGCCCTGTACCACTGCATAAGGTTCCTTATTAGTTGTGGCTTCTGCAGACGCTCCGTCTCCTCTTTGGAGCATGGAGGATTTCTTTCATTACATAATCTGGATTTTTTTTTTTTTTTTAAATAGATTGAATTTTTTTTTCTCCTGTGTGTGCAAATTCTCTTTGCCCCAACGCTTCTATACTGAGGTTATTATGCCGAAGGAATGCAAGCGTCTAGAGTAACAATGGTTCATTTTCCTTTAATGACTTTGTCGACAGGATGGAGACATTTTTGTGGTGTGATGAATTCACTCGGTCTCCCGTTGTGTTTTCGCCACATGCTTTGGAAACTCTCTCTCTCTCCGAGAATTGTGGCCATCCACTCCGGCAAGAGCTTCATTACTTTATATTCATTGTATTTAAATGACACCCCAGTGGTACTGACCTCCTGGGATGATTGATGTAAATTATATGCTATGTAGGGGGAAAATAAAATCTTTTTCTGACTTTTTATGTTCTGCAGAGAAATAAAAAGTGAAAACAAATGACAGAGAAAATCAGGCCTATTCAAAGTGAAACTTTGTAAGCATTATGGTTTGAGTGGACTCCAGTTTGTAAAAGTGCTGAGACAGTTCGTAATGACCTCATGATCTGAAAGGTGACCTGAGAAGGGGAAACAATTTTGTATGTGCCCTTTTTTGGTTCTGTATAATACATAACAAAAACTCGATCATGTTTTTTTTCCCTCTTTGCAAGTATTGTAAGAATTCAGACTCGAGCAGAGAGCAGCCTCTGCATTTTTACCAGCTAGACAAAGGCACAGTACTAGAAGGGACACCTCAGTGCTCTTTCCTCCTGTCTTCTAGCAGATTTTCTTGTATTGACTTCAGATTTCATGGGCAGTAGGTATCTGTCTTGTTCAATTATTCTGCCAGGACCTATCACCTATAGAAGTGGCAACAGGGGGAATGTTCTCTCATCAGCCCAGCTCATCGTCGGGCAGGAACTTCAATCCCTCATGAACCGGTAACCTCTCACTGCAGGCAAAAGGGTTCTGCACAGCAACACAATTTGTCAGGAAATGTTTCTGTCAGTGCTTTTTCAGGCACCTCACCAAGTCACACTGCCTCTATCCAAGCTCCTGGAAGTTATGTAGTTCACACTGGACATGCTCAACCATATTATGCCAGTAATTCCCGTATTAAAATTACCATATAGAACTGGCATAGTAATTTCTCTATTTTTCCTATGTTTTCATATTAGTCTGTCCTACCAATTCTGAGATATATAAAGATATGCATAGAAATGTCAGCAATATGCTGCCTTGCCTCCCTCAGTTTAATGTAAGGTTTTGACAAATCACAGAATTTGGCTAAAAACTTGACTCGCCTCGAGTTTTTCTGCAGCACCTTTCATAACTTGACAGAATGTTTTGATTCTTCTTTTGGCCAGGAAAATGCTTATCGATAATCCTGCTTTGGCTGGGGTTGCCCAGATATTTTAAAATGTGTAACAGGAAGGAACAGTTCAGGCCATCCTCTTCGCAGCAATGACTGAAGGCTTTGCTGTGCAGGCAAGAATCAGCAGCGTGAGGCCTCTCATTCTCCAGGATTGTATCTTGGTGTTTTGCCCTGTTGCTGTCAGTGCTCGGGCTGGTATCAGCTTTGCTTTCATAATCATAAGCAGCAGCAGCAGAAGGGAGAAGGGCTGGCAGCACTCGGCAGCGAGTTACAGAATCACCTCGTCTTTCTGAGGCTGATGTGGGAGGTGGGAACAGGGAGGAAGCAATGCAGAGGGGACTGACAGAGTGTTTATATGAAGTAGCAAGAAGGACGGGGACTGAGTGGTAGCCAAAAAAATAAAGTAAGGGTAGCAGAAGTCAGTTAAGGGAAAAAGAAAATAAGATGACTTTCTAATAAACTGGAATTCAGATGGCCTCTAGAGCGTTAAGGTTATTGCAGTGGTTGCCAGAGCTTTCTTCTTCCTCCTGTTCTTATCCAGACCCCCAAAGAAGTAAAATGCTGAGATTCACATAAACTTACAAAGTCTCTAAGCTGTCAGTTTCTTAGAATGAATCCTAGTAAAATGATACAAATCCTGCTTGGTGTGTAGGCAGGAATTTGAATTAAAAAGGGTCTAAGGAGGGCAAAGTAAAAGAGAGAGTGTAACTTTCGAAATTATACACCCCACAAAGTTTTGAGAAAAGTAAGATTTTTTTCAGAGCACTAATGGCTACTCCATTTACCTCTGTTGGTCCCATTTTTTAGTTCCACTTTGTACCATGGCCCACATGAGCCTGTCTCCTAACAAACCTGCATGTGACGAGCGGAATGACCGAACCAAACTCACAGAAACCTACTGCTAGGAGGTGTCCAAGGAAGAAAAGGTTGAAAGGAGAAAGGAAAGGTTAAAAGAAAGGAAAGGTGGGTTAATGCTCCAACTTGCCTAGTCATGTCCTTCCCCATCAACCTGATGAGCTGGCAGGATTTAGGAAGAGGAAAGCCACTGTTGCCAGGAATCAGAGGAAAACATGGGTATGTAACCACGCCAGAGCACTGAATCAGCACAGCAAAGAGCAGAATATTTCAGCTGAAAGGGACCTACAACAATCATCCATTCCAACTGCCTGACCATGTCAGGGCTGACCCAAAGGTAAAGCGCGACCAAAGGTAAAGCATAATGACATTGTCCCAATGCCTCGTATTCACTGAGAGAGGTAGAGCATCAACCACCTCTCCATAAGCCTGTTCCAGTGTCTGACCACCCTCTCAGTAAAGAGATGCTTCCTAACGTCCGGCCTAAACCTCCCTGGCTTCAGTCATGATTGAAGTAGTACAACTGGGTATTGCCCTAGTAAGCATCCACTGGTGTTTCCAAGGGTAAAGATGAAGACAGGTCACTGGTGTTTGCACTGTGCTATTTTTGAACACCTGTACAAGACTGTGGCTGCAGAGATGAGGGTGTTCTGGCACCTGTGCTGAGGCCAGACACCTGTGTATGCCCACACCTCCCTGCTGCGGGGGGATCCAGCTGTCTCTCCCCAAAATCCCCTAGCTTTTTGGACTCATAGCAGCCCTGGAGCCCCTTCCCACTGCCCTCCAGCAATGCCTGGCACTGAGGGGGAAGGAAAAGGTGGCCATGGCCCTCAGGCAGCGCCTTCAACACCATCCCTGGAGGTGTTTAAGACTCGATGTGGCACTGAGGGACATGGTCTGGCTGACGAGGTGGTGACTGGTCATAGGTTGGACTCGACAATCTCAGAAGACTTTTCCAACCTAATTGATTGCACGGTTCACAGAATCCCACAATTGTTAGGGTTGGAAGGGACCTTTGGAGACCATCCAGCCCAACCCCCCTGCCAAGGCAGGGTCACCTGGAGCAGCTGACACAGGAACGCATCCAGGTGGGTTTGGAATGTCTCCAAAGAGGGACAATCCACAAAATCCCTGGGCAGTGTGCTCCAGTGCTCTGCCACTCTCAACGTAAAGAAGTTCTTCCTCATGTCTAGGTGGAACTTGTGTTTCATTTCATGACCACTGCTCCTCGTCCTGTCCCTGGGCACCACTCTAAAGAGCCTGGCACCATCCTCCTGACACCCGCCTTTCAGATGTTCACACGCATTAATCCCTGGTGATTCTGCGAGCGGCGGGCCAAGGGACGCGACGGCGGCGGCAGCGGCGGGAGGAAGCGGCGGCAGCTCCGCCTCGCCCCGGCTCCTCCCCGCGCCCTGGGAG
>VZTA01024014.1:0-29586 GCA_013398855.1 Mohoua ochrocephala | reverse complement strand
GGGGGGGCCCGGGGGCGCGGGGTTTTCTGGTGGCTTTCAGTGTTACATTGGACTCTGCCCTATTCTTTTTGTCGTCTTGCATCTAATCTAGAAGGTGGTCCTAGGACTTTTTTTTTTTATATATATATATAATTTTAAAAAAATATTCTTTAAAATTATGTGTCAGCGGCCAGGCTTTGGCCTGCAGTACGCTGTGTACTGCTGGGTCTTGTTAATTTCTTCGTGTCACTCTGGTGTTGTGAAATGTGACTAGTTTGTAAATTTCATCTGGAGGAAATGGATTTTATTTATCCTGCCCGAACAGGTGTGGTGATTCCCTGACTGGAATCCTGTGATATTCCCTAACAGGAATCCTGTGCATTTGGCTGCTCATTCTTGATGAGAAATTTTGGGTACATACATTGATGCCCTAACTTGATGTTATTCCCGGTATGCCAGAATGCTCACATAAGGTCTATAGTGTTCCTTATAGAAAGTATTAGTCCTTACAGAAATTACTGGGAAATGCTAAAAGCCTAGGACTGACAGTCCAGAAGAATGTTTCTCTGTGTTAGCTGTAAGTGATTTTTCCACTTAGAATATTTTTTTACTTCCTATGTACAGATCGACTGCTTCTAAGATCCTAGAAATTACACAAAGGGATGATTTGCAGTCAGTGACTGCAAAGCACGTATACATGCAAAATATATATTACTGTGCTTGTGAAACGGGAGCAGGAACCTGATGTTGCAGACAATGCAAGTTTGCTGTATGGCATTAGTGTTAATGATTTGTTGTGAGACATTTGATTTCCTACAAGTGAATGTGTTTCAAGGTTTGCAGCCGTGTTGGTGTTAACGCTAAAATTTTCTTTTGAAGTCTTTGATGTAACTCCCACATCATTCTCTTTCTTGGTACAGGGCTTGCTTTCCCGTTGGCTTAAGGCAGCCGTGCTTACTTGGCAGGATGCAGTGCACCCACCCTCTGTCCCTTTTTGCATATCTTTTTTCACTGTTGGCCAGATCCAAGTGGTGTGGAAGGCAGTGTCAGTCCTTTTGTTAACTTTGGTGGACTTTACACAGGCTCCTATTTGCATGTTACTAATATACAAATCACATTTTGTTTTATATTGGTTCCTTTCTATCCTGTGTATTGTTGCTGTGTAAGTGGGAATGTTGATGGTAAAAGTAACTTTTCCAACTGTAACAGGATAAATTTATGTTTTTCTGAAAGCCCCATCTCTGCTTGTGAAAGTTTGAAAAAGTTAGATAAAGAGCTTCTTAGCGGTGATGATTCTGAAGAAAAGCTTGAAGTCTTAACCAGAATATACTAAAACTGCAGGAGTAAAAACTCAAAGTTGTGTCTCTGAGAAGTAAACAAGAAATCCTTTAGTGGCGTTTAACTTGTGATTTTTGAATCAATGGATTTGAAGACATTGCTTAAGGTTTCACAGGATTCTGTGGCCTTTAGAGCCTCTGACTGTCATGACCAGCTGAATTACTGTCCTGGGCTCGGTTCTGGGTAGCACAGAATGGAGCTGTTTGAGAGTTGATTAGTCAATTAGTAACTTGTCAGCATAAGCAAGCTGTAATTTAGCAAGCTACAAGTGTTTTAAGAATTGCCTACATGTAACAGCGTAGAGCAGCAGTGAACACTGCTCACGTTGTTATTGCTGTTCTGATGGGATGCCCTCGAGCAGCGAGACCAGCTAGACAGTGTCTTTCTAGGTCATCACTGCAAGGGTGTTCTAAGGCATGAGGCCAAACCCAGGCAGTGTAATTATACCATAGAAACTAATTGAGTTAATGCTCTTGTTGCAATTGTGAAATATCCAAATGTGTATATACGCAGGCATGTAAAGAAAAGGAAATTAGTTAGGCCTGTGTTCTCATGGAACCAGGCAGTGGTGACTCAGTTACCAGCTTATCTGGAATGATCAAAAAACCTGCCTGTCAAAGGTACTGAAAATGGTATTGATTTGATCTGCAATCTGTGTTTCAGATACTTGGCATTTGTACTGCTGCATGGAGTTGTTATTAATTTTAAGTAATCTCTGTAAGTGTTCTTTTGCAAGCTATCACAGGTGACATTTCTATTTATAAATAATCTTTGGCTTTTCTCTACCCCTGTATTTTGCATATGTTTGAAGTATTGTGTTTGATTACAATCAGACTTTCGCAGAGTCAACTGCAAAGTTTCTACTTCATACAGCTCCTTAAACCATCACAGAAGTAGCAGTAATGAAAAAAAGAGGCCAAGAGTTTGTTTGGGAGAGGTGATTTCCAATAGACTTTTGCTGAAATGTAGGCTTGTTTACTTGAAATGCCACTCAAGCATATGATTTTTAAAGGCACTTAACACTGAAGAGCTCTACTGATAATTCCTCTGATTTAGCTGAGAGATGCTGGCAAGAGTTAAGCCCAGTAGCGAGGTATACGTGGGAGAAATGTGTATTTTTGAGTAAACAAGAATGCATTTTAGCAGGAACTTACTGGCTATCATCTGTGGCTATGAGATCTCTGAAGGGGGTTGGGTGGCCTGAATATTACTGATATACTGTTAGACCTACTTCTAAAGAGCTGATTTTCATGCTTCTACCTGATATTAAAGCCATGGCTGTTTTTCCTGTTGTTTTCCTTGTATTAGGTGTTGCGTAGATGAACAACAATGGAAGTAGACATTTTCTCCTCCAGTGAATTTATGCTTATGGTGGCAAGCACTGGTCTCTGAAAGAGGAACAGCCCCACAACAAGAATTGGAGCATTTTTTTGTAATCCTAGCTATGTATTTGGCTGCTCAGTTTTGATGAGGAATTTTAGATACATATATTGATGCCATAACTTGATGGTATTCCTGATATGCCAGAATATTCAATTAAGGTCAGGGTGGAACTATATTATGAAATTATTTTAATTGTATTTCAGATAGTGAATCAAACAGAGCTCAGGGTGATATGAGAGGAGAAAGGTCGATGTAATCAGTGTGATAGGTTGGGAAAGATGCCATTTTGAAAGGAGATGAAGGCAGGTGAAGGTTTAGAGAGAGAAGTTATACCAAGGAAAATACAGTTTAAAGCTATTGATAACTTGATTATGCTTCACAGAAAATGCACCTCAGTTAGTAAACTCTTAAATTTTAATTTACTTTAAATGGAACTAAAGGCAAACAGGGACCCATGCTCACTAATGGAGTTGCTTGCTGGCCAATGAGCAGTAAAACATATTGACAGAGCTAACTTGACCTCTGCATATTAATACAGGAATGCTTTACTCATCAGAAAAAGCAAAATACCGAGCAAGTCACAATTTGGGGCCGGTCCATCCTTGCATGCTGGAATCAAGCAGGCAAGTCCCTGATGACTTGGAAGCTTTTTTTTTTTAATCACCAGACCTGTGAGCACACCTTGGGTTTGCTTCGCTGAAAATTGTCATTCGTTCCCACTGGAAGGTCATGGCCACTGAATTGCATCTCTATACAATTATTAAATAATTGGTATGGAAGGTTTGTAATACTGATGTATTAAGAAAAAACAATTGCTAGTTGAAATAAGTTCAGAGTCAGATTCTGAAAGCTGTGGAGACTTTGCTGTTAGTTTCAGGTTGTTTGGTCTTTACACCGTTTTCTTAAAGCATTTTTAGGAAAGAATAAAAAAGTTATTTGTGCTTAATTTGCAGTGCTGTTAATGGCCACTGTGGCACAAAGCTCTGCAAGAAAGTGCACATTCAGTTCAGAGGGAGGTGAATTAGATTCATTTTGCTTGCTTCCTTGTTAAAAACAAATGTATCACTTCTGGGGAAGGACAGAGCTCTGATTAGACTGGAGTTGGAAACTGAGAAATGTTTGTGAACACCTCCAGATGTGGAGGCAGAGCTCTCATGTAAAATTATTCTCTATGTTTCCCAGTCTCAAGTAAAACAGTCACATCTGTGTATTAGTATTCTTTCAGTAGTCCCGACCATTCTGTGGTCTGGTTCAGAAGAGGCTGAAAGTAACTGTCATGTCTAACTTGGGGATGGACAAATAATGGCTTCAAATACGAGGACATGCAGAGTCATTTAGAGTAAAACACAGCAGTTCTTGCACACAGTGGAGTCACAAGGTTTCATTTTAGTCTGAGGTTGCTTTAATGACTTTTCTCTCCTTGCTAACTCATTGAGAGAGTTGTGCTTGTTTACTGCTTTCATGTGTAAGGTCTATAGTAAAAGTAACGCACAGAGATACTCTATGAGATGTAGAAATGAACGTGAAGGATTATTTTATCTTCAGGGATGTTGAACAGGACAGTTTTAAAGATAAAATCATTTGGATGCATGTTATTCTTTGGATGAAAATCTAGGCTTACGTGTATTAGAAAATTTGTTTTACTTGTTGTCGGCCATGCATGTTTCTTCTCTAACTTCTACATGGCAATGAATGACTGAATTGCCTTTTAAATGGACGGGGGAAATGATGTTCAGTTGTATTCCTTGTATTCGTGTGGGCTTTCCAAGCATGTTCTGTTCCAAGAGAGTGTCATGGTTAAAGATGAGATGCTTATTTGTCTGGGTGGTGAAAGCTGGGCTGTGCATTGACAGCTATAAGATGAATTTTTCTTTCTGGTATTCGGTTTAAAATAAAACTACCCTAAGAATCTGGTCTATCAAGTAATAAATGGAAGCAGCAGCAGCAGATGTAACGTGTTATCCTTAGAATGAATAGTGCATGCATTCTGCTTTGTGATACTTTGTTAATTAATTAAAAATGAAAGAAAGCTGAGAGTGCAGCCTGAGCTTTGAACAATATTCTTGTGTGCAGACCTGGTGCAGATGTGTCACTGCCTGCCCACAGATTGCTTTTAATCCTGTATTTGGTCTGACCGTTCCCTGAAAGTTTGTGCCTTTGCTTTATCTGCTTGGCTTTTTAAGATGCTGTTCTTAGGGAATATGGAAGTTATTCATCCTATTTCCTGTAAACAAAAACATTTCTTAATTGTTGCCCAAAAAGCTGGTAGTTTTTGACCTGAACAGGTTAGAGGATGATAAAGTAATTTCATTGTTTACTATCAGTCATTGTTTTGTCGTAAATCCTAGATCACACATGTACTGTGCTTATCTGAGATCATTTAGAGTGTTTCTAGTTCCAGGCTGCTTGAACAGCTCAGGAGTACTTAAGGACTTCACACTTAGTGTTTTAATTTTCATTTATTCTGTGCTACTGGGAGAGCGGGTGATAAGCAAAACAATACATGTACTCTTGCATTTGGTTATGGGATACTGGTTTTTTTTTAAACTTTCTCTTATTTTCTATAGTTTTGAGCATCCACTCAGAAAGCCAGCATGTGTTCAGCAGGGTTATGGGTGTGTTTTTGTTTTTTAAAAGAAGTGCAGTAACAAAAATCTGTATTTCCTGTAGTTAATTAAGTTCTTACATCTCCAGTCCTAGAAGAGTTATCCTATACCCTCTTGTCAGCTGGTGAGGCCATGAAATACTCGGTGGTAACAGACTAGTTAATCTAATTACTCTGAAACAGAGGGTGTGAAAACAAAAGCATTAATTTTAATTTTGTGCTAATTCATAGTTATATTGGCTTTTCTTTCCTTCCTGTTTTGTTTGAGTTTATAGAAATGAAAATTTGTCAGTCTTTAAATTTTTGCATGGTTTCAGGTTATATGCAAAATGTATTTATGAAGAGACTGATGTGATAACCATGTTAGATGTATGCTTGATGAATTAAATCATTGTAATGGTAACTTCTCTGTGTTATTGAGTGTAAAAATTTTTGCAGGGACACCGCTCTTTTTGGTAATCCTGCATCTTCTTTAGCCTATAACAGAGACTTCAGATGGAATCTCTGCAAATCCACTTATGTTCTAAACTGATCCAGTGTAGACTTATGAATTTTTTTTCTTTTGGTGAAGTGAAAACATTTGCTCTTATTGGTGAATATTAACATTTGCTCTTCTTGACTGAGTTTAGATCAGCTGTCAAACAGTCTATTAAAGGACTGTTCTGTAGCGACTGTTTGGATGCATCTTTCTCCTAGATCTTCGTGTGACATTTCAGCAGTGGGGATTGGTGAAAGTACCTGAGTAGTATTTCAAAAGCCTTGACTGAGTCTCTGTTGTTCAGCCTGGAGAAGGGGAGACCTCACAGCACTTTCCAGTACCTAAAGGGGCTCCAAGAGAGCTGGAGGGGGGGTGCAATGATGGGACTAGGGGAAATGGCTTTAAGCTGAGAGCAGGGAGGTTTAGATTTGATAAAGAGAAGAAGTTCTTGGCTGTGAGGGTAGTGAGGCATTGGAACAGAGGAGCTGTGTCAGCCCTACCCCTGGAAGTGTTCAAGGCCAGCTTGGATGGGGCCCTCAGCAGCCTGGTCTGATGGAAGGTGCCCCTGCACCTGGCAGGGGATTGGACTGAGATGAGTTTTAAGATATCTTCTAACCCAAACCATTCTGTGATATGATTTTTTTATATATATTTATATTTAAATATAGTTTGGGATATTGCCTAAATATATAACCTTTCTATCAAATTCAAGTTTTAGGGGCAGTGGAATTCCAATTTTTATGTCTCTCAGCTGGATCTTGAATAAATATGTGGGTTATACAGATCACTTATTGATTTTAGAAAAGTCAGTGTAAGTTAATATTGCTTGGTAATTTCAGAGTGGATATGGATCTGAAGGAGAGTTGTGAAAAAGAAATCTGCCCAGGTATCTTTCTGTGGTGAGAGGGATGGGCCTAAACTTGATGAGAAATGACTTAAAATTTGTTTCCCTCAACTGATAACTTTTGTTCTGTTGATTCATATGGAACAAGTGTTTTCTGTTATGACTCTTCAAGGTAAAAGACAGAGAGATTACAGTAGATGCTTTTAAACATTTCTATTAGTGATTATATATACACCTTTTAATGTGTGTTTTTTACTATACATTTGATTGCAATGTTTTACTTATGAGAAAAGAATTTATAAAAGCTAGACCTACTTGGATAAGAACTCATAATTACCAGTCCAAATAGTGTTAATCAGAAGTTATCTTCTTGCTAGAGTTCATGATTAAAATGCAGCACATTGAAATAATCTGTGACCTAATCTGAACATCTGAATTCATTTTGTAGAATATGGCAAACAGCTGCATTTCAATTTGGAGCTAAAACAAATACAGTATATCGACCCACTGAAGATCACTGTAGGCTTTTCAGTTCCATGATAGCTGTACTTATTGAAGAAAATTGATTTGAGAGTGCTTCTGCTTTTGAATGATCTTTTTTTTTTTAATGTCCGGAAGAAAGGAAATAGAACATATGGAGGATGGGACTTTGATGTGTAAAGAAGTTAATTATCTAAACCATCAAACAAAATGTGGGCTGTGGAAGTAATTATTGTAAAGGGTCTGATGAAGCCTGACAAGCTGTTGGTTTTTTATGTCAAGAAAATGCTGTACACCTGCTTGATTTGAAAGTTAAATCATTTGGTTGCAATAGGAAGACCCAAGTTTTTAGTGAAGCAGTAGCTGATAAGCTTTCAGCTCTCAAACCACTGAGATGTACAGCCCTTCAAGTTTCTTTAATTAAGCTGTTCTTGTCCACCTGGAGGGCAGGAACCTAACAAAGGATTTGCTCTAGAATAGGACATTCATGAATCACAGGTCTTATGCTGTGAGGAGGCAACTGTGGAATTGGCCTCATGTTTTTTGGGATTTTTGAGCGAATGCTTCATAAATTAGCGGAACAGAAGCTCATGGATGAAGCACAATGTCTGTCACGGATGTTCAAAGAAAATAGTTGTATGCTTCAAGTGATGTAATTAGTTTTAAAAAACTAAATTAAATAAACCCCTCTTAAATATTTGAAGGTTATTCACTTTTTAATGAATACACCATTAATTCTCTATTTAGGAGTATTGGTACTGTGGTATTGGATATAAATATATAGCTACTAAAATTAATCATAATTAGTCCCAATCAAATGATGTACAACAAAATACACATACATTTCTAAATCTTTAGGCTGTTTCTGCTAAGGTGGGTACTACAGCAGCTTCCTCTTAACTCCCTTCCATGAATATATAGAGCTTTCCTATAAATACTGACACCTTTCTTGGTTACAGAGGGTTTTTACTTGTTTTTTCTTTTTTAAATTCACTAATTTGACTGTTTAGGTTAGATGACTCTGGTAACTGCTGGTTATGTCAGGATCCTGACAACACTTTAGCCTTGTGTGTAACTAACCGTGATTAAAATCAGACTTGAGTGGGAGCAAACTTGTGATTCAAGTTACACATGTGCATAAGTGCTTGCAGGAAGGGGAACTAAATTAGAATCTGCCTGAAGATGAACTGAAGTCTGATAATCTACATGAAAGCATTAATGAAAAAATTAAACTTATGACACCAAGTTGGGTGTGGTAGGGAGGCTGTGCAAAGGGATCTGGACAGGCTGGATAGATTGACCAAGGCCAGTTGTATGAGGTTCAACACGTTCAAGTGTTGGGTGCTGTACTTAACTCACAATAACCTCGTGCAGTGCTGCAGACTGGGGCACAGGGGCTGAAAAGCTGGAAGAGGACCTGGGGGTGCTGGCCAACAGCAGCTGAATGTGAGCCAGCTGTGCCCAGATGGCCAAGAGGGCCAGTGGTACCTGGCTTGCACTAGCAATAGTATGGCAAGCAGGACCAGGGCAGTGATTTTCCCTCTGTGCTGGGCGCTCCTGAGGCCACACCTCGAGTGCTGTGTTCAGTTTTGGACCCCTCAGTTCAGGAAGGACATTGAGGGGCTGGAGCGTGTCCAGGGAAGGGAACCGAAGCTGGGGAAGGGTCTGGAACACAAGTCTGATGAGGAGCAGCTGAGGGAGCTGGGGGTGCTCAGCCTGGAGAAAAGGAGGCTTGGGGAGGGATAATCTCACTCTTTACAACTCCCTGACAGGAGGAGAAAGCCAGGTGGGAGTCGGGCTCTTCTCTTGTGTACAAAGCCATAGGAGAAGAGGAAACAGCCTCAAGTTGTGCCAAGGGAGGTTTAGATATTGGGAAAAGCTTCTTCACAGAAAAGGTGGTCAAACACTGGAACAGGCTGCCCTGGGAAGTGGTGGGCTAGATTTCTACTCTAGAAAACAATCTTATCCTTTGAATTTTAAAATGGAGAAAGGTAGGATCTCTTACAGCACAGCAAACTATAGCAACATAGAGCTTTTATTGTCGCTACTACTAATAGTGCAAGAAATGAGCAGTACAGCTCAATTGTTACTAGTGTGCAACAAACTAGACGACTAAGAAATATAGTGAGAATATGTCCTGTTTATCAGGGGACTTATACAGTATGCAATTTTTTTTTTTTTTTTTTTGAAGGGAAAAATGAAACTCGCTTTTACATACTTGTAGAGTTTTCCATAATTAAATTTTGCTTATTCAGTCCTTTAGTAAATTATTTTTTAAAAAAAATTTAAATAGTTCAAAGTCATTTGACTTGCATATTATTAAAGAGGAAAATGTAGATTTGTTAATTGCTTCATAGAAGAAGAGTAAAATTGTCCTGGGTTTGCTTTGGAGTTCTTGAATGAAAAATTTATATAGAAAAGCTGTAAAATACTTTGTATAAAGATAGTACCTTCAGTGCTATGAGTATTATGATGGTGGTCAGGTCTCACTCTTTCTAATGCATTTTTGTTTTAAGAAGAGGTGTTTTATAAAGGAAGTTTCTGATCTCTGTGCTCATCAAGTTTTAGCTGGCTTTTTTTCTGAGAATTTCTTTTGCTCCTCTTAGCCTTATTGGAGATGGTGCGGATGTGATTTACTGGTGGTTAGGATATGCAGGAGTATAAGAGGATAATCAGGCAGCAGAGATTCTGGTGTCTGTGAATACCATCTATTCCAGAATAGTGATGTTTTTGTCTTAATGCTTTTCCACTGGTACTTTTTAGGGTGCTTCTAAATTGTGTTTTAGAATTAGTGCATGTTTCCAGTACTTTGGTTACAGTGAACATCAACTCAAGTTTTCTAGTGCCTCACATAGGCTTTTTTGCATGCAGAACCTTTACTTGCCATGTTACTCCAAATGTCTTTTCTTCCTTTTAAATATGTGGTGTGAAGCATACATGTGCTCTCTTGGAAATGAAATACAAATATTGTAAGTGCTGTTATTTCTTTGTTTACCCAGATGAGCAGCACTGTGGCCAGCCCGATGTCAGCGGTCGCCTCTTCAAGCAGTGGAAGAAAAACAACAAGCTTTACACCTGAACTGCAGAGTATGATGTGAGTAATCAGTCAAAATATCTGGTGGTATTTGCATTGTGTATTCATCTTTTAGCTGGTTTCTTAGAATGTGTGAATAAGGGTGATGGGGGAAAGAAGAGCAGGTATTGGTGATGGAGCTGTTAGTGTTTTGCTTCTGATTTGTAAAACATTCAGAGATGACTTGGGTAAATAAAACCCACATCCTCTACTGAAAGGAGAGTAAATGCTGCTGAGTAAAGAAATGTGGTTTTAATATATACTTTAGAAATCTTTAGAGTCCTGTATTTCTCAGCCCTTCATCAAAGAAAGCTAAGCTTCCAGTTCACGTAAATACTTTTTAAAATAAATACTTTCGATTAACATCCTTCAGTGCTGATACAGAGAGATAGACTGCTGAGATAATAATATTGCTGATGAAGTTATAATGCGGCATGCTTGTAAATAACTGGGTTTTGACAGACAGGAAGTAAAGTTGTTAAAAAAATAAGTTGCTTATTCTTTTAAATGAACACTGGATTCTTAGAAACCCAGTTCCAAGCTGTGATATTATATCATTTTGTAATTTGATGGTGAGAGTAAAGCTGTGTTGCTTTTAGTCATGTGTTTATAGATTTACCTTCACTGTTATATAACAGTTTCTCACCTGAATTGCTACATGGGCAGTAGATACATAAGGAGTTACTTGTCTCCATTAAACTCTACAAAGAGTTCCCTTTGCCAAAGTGAAAGATGCAATTTGTTTTCAGTTAAATGTCCTTAGGAGATCATTAGATTGTTGTCAGGTGGATCATGAGATACATTCCACTGGAGTATTTTTCAGTATAATGTAAATAAGATAGAGTTTTTTCTTGTGCATTGAATCTTCTAATGTAGATGAGTACATTGTTACAGACCCAGTGTTCTACTGTATTGACTTCTCTTTGGATAGAAAAATATTACTGCTCTCTCTCCTTCAAGGGAATTCTGTTTGCTAATTGTTCTCATCTCTTAAGGTCATCTATGCTGAAAAATACAACTGTTGTTCTTGGTTGAGAAAAATAACTGTAGCTGTGTTTAAAAAACAAAACAGCAGCCCTGAACTCCGGAGTCAAATCCTGTGCATCAGTTTGGATCAGTATCTGGGGAGCCTGCATTTTACTGGATTGTGGACTTCCTGATAAAGTGTTTTGAAAGTCCCCTTCCCCGCCAGTGTACACACGATTCTGTCAGAATGTAGAAGTTATTGTTGGCCATACAAATGGAAGGAATAGACATTTTCCTTTTGCTTCAGAACTGGTGCAGTTATCCTTTGAAAGCTGTGCAAACAGATCATCTGTGCTCCAGAGTAACATATTTCACAGCTTCATTAAACTAGTAGGAACTGAGGAAATTCCTTGACTGCAATGAGCACGTTAAAACTTAAATTTTTATTGTTTGCTGGGACAAAAAAAAAGGAGACTTTTGAAAATGATAGAGTGCCAGAGATGAACCATGCAGGAAAAAAGACAACTGTTTGCTTTGGCCAGGGCCATAAAATGAAGTTATGCCTTTAAAAGAACTTTCTGTGCTCTGACAGAAGCTGACATTTTTTATAAACGATGTGATTTAGGAAGTTACGGATTCTCCTGTTTAGGCGATTTATAACAAATTCCTGCTGACATCTTAAGATCCTGGGAAATAGCAAAGATTGGAGCAATACAGTGCAAAAAAGGTAACATCTTCTTAAAGAAAAGAAAATAGAGGCTAGCTCTGCGTAGTTTGGTACTGTGGAGAAGGGTCACCTATTTGCTATGGTTTTCATGGAGTAATATGAAGAGTAATTTCAACTCGCCCTGCCTTTCTCAACAAAATGTGTGCAGCAAGAGGATGAACTCGTGAGAAATAAGTCATATAGAGACATTAAGTGCTAATCCAGAATGTCATGTGGTAGTTTGTGTTGATATTAAAAATGGGCTGTTGGATTTTAGGGATTTAGAAGGCAGAAGGAAGAGAGAAACTGTATTTTTGGAGTAGAATATCAAATCCTGTTGTAACTCAGTGGCAAGATCTGGAAATCTCTGGATGAGAATATCTCATGGTCTGAAGGTGCAGCACAGAAGTGTTGAGCCAGCGTTTGATTCCATGGAATGCTTAAATTTACATGTAATGTTAAGCTTGTGAGTAATCACATTTAAGGTGAGGAGGTTATTCATGTGCTACATCTGTTACATACACTACACCTATTTTTGAACCACGGCATTTTAAGGGAATGAGCTGAATCCTGTTGTAGAATTGTGTTTTAATGATAAGCTTAGAAGGGTTTTTCTGATTTATTTGAGAAGGCAAGAAACGTATAGGAGTCTTGAAATCACAAAGTACTGCGAAAAAAGCTGTCTTAAAGTGTGTACAAGATTTTCATTGTATACATAGATATTTTACTAATGAAATGATTCTGTTTTTCCATTAAGAATATTTAAGATATGTCCTTGGATTTGAAGAAATGTTTGTGTTTGTTGAGAAAAGAATCTGGTTTGTGTGATGCCTAAATAGCACAGTGTAATTGGTGATAGTGCATGTGCTGGTTACCTTAAGAAGAATGCTTCTTAATCAGATTGTCTCAGATCACCCAAACATGAGTCAATTTGCAGTGCACTACCTTTTGCATGGTTATATTTCGCTTTTAATTGTTAAGGCCTTGGAATTAAATTATATTTACCTTATACTAATTTAAAAGAGCAAAGTGCTATCTAGAGCTTCCTTTGATTTCTACATCCTTTATTTGTATTTGGATTTTTTATTATGGTACCATGGCGTGTACAGCAGTAGGTGTTAATAATTCAAAAAAGAGTTTGCAGCACATCCAGTGCCTTCTGCTGAGGTTTGTTTTACTTAACTTCGTTTGGCTGATCTACAGCCTGTTTCCAAACTAACTGCTCACGTTAGGTGGGCTGCACTTAAATTACAGTTCTGCCCAGTAGATTCACAACCACGCTGATTTTACCGTAGCCGCTAAAATTCATAATTCGGTAGAGATCATCTCTTTTCTAATATAAGCGCTACTTACAGAGTGAATTCCTGGAGACCCTGACAGTCTAAAGACTTACGCTGAGCAATTTGCAGCTATAGAGGGAGGTTTTTAATCCCCCCTCAGTAAAATGTCTTGACTTCTCAAAGCTATTTTAGCTATTTACAAAAATACTAATTACTGTGATCTGAAGTTTCTTAATTAGCTCTTGTGGTAGGCTTCATACCAAAAATCAAAATTTGATGGTACAAGGCTATAAGGATAAATTTTAGTGGTGGAAGTACTGGAGAAAACTATGTTTTAATTGGGTTTATTTAAGTCTTTCTGGTTATCTACTGTATTTACAGTAGTTAGTATCAAAACAATAATATCCATTGCTATGATATCAAATTTAATACTGCTCCTAATCGATTGTGTCTTTCCAGATGGTGAAAATGTGTTCTGATATTTCAAATGCAATTCTTACTCAACTTCCTCCAGCTTGTAGCTTACACTCACCTCTGATACACTTCAGTGTTGTGTTAGTGTGTAATAGAGATACTAATAAATTCTTCATGTTCCCTTTTTATTTATGAATATTATTTATAACATGTTTTTTCCTTTTTTAACATTTAGCAAATAATGGGAGAGACTTGTTAAGAATTGGGGCCAGTTCTTAAACCTTTATTTCATTAAGACACTTTGAACCTGTCTCCCTGACTCTTGGGGTATTTCCATGATCTCTGTTACTAAAGCATTTGAATGGTTTTTTAATATTGTCAATAATATTTCCCATTTCTGACTGGGTAGTAAAGAGTGGTTCTAGACCTCTGGTCACTCAAGGAGTATCTAGAATGAACATATTTTTATTTCAGACTTGCCAACAGTACGTGTTTTTTTTTTTTTTCCTATATACAGCATGAGCTATAAAATCTTCTCTTTATTGCCTGTTGCATCCTTGCGACCTTGTCAATCAAATAAATTATCTTTAGGGGTTCTACTTATTTAGGATTTCTCATCCATTCTGAGATGACAACATCTTAAGGAATATAATTCTAAATTTTTGAATGTGAAATGAAATAACAGGAAGCATGGTCTCTGAACTGATCTGTTCTCCCGTCGATGTGTTTGGATAACCTCTGCTGGCTTGAGTTGGATTACGATTTGTTCACCACTGAATCCCTGGAAGATCTCATTGATTTCTTCTAGTATCTGATGCTAAATTTATTTTCATATGCAGAAATGAAAATTCTGTTTGATAACAACAGTGCTTATGGTGTTTTCTTATCAGTTAGAGAGTTCAGGGAACTTGTTGCTCAGTGCCGAAGAAATGCCCACTGCACGTAGCAGCAAAGAAATGCTGTGATTCAGGAGCTGTGCTTTGCTAGACTGGCTTGTGTTTATGTGTTAATCCAGTTGTGAATATCCTAATAAGTATCACCCAAATACTTTTGAGTCACTCACATTACATGCTAACTAAAAAAAAGTACACAACGTGCATTTTGTGCTGTTTACGGGACGTAATTTACTGTTGAACATTTTACCTAAAGAGTTTCATTATATGACTTAATACGATAACTTTTAAAATACATTCTCTGTCTGATTTCTAGATATTGTACAAAATCTTTGCCGTTCTTGCTAGCTGTTACGGTCAGCTGGCTACTTGGTTTTTGATAGACATTGAATTTTGTTATCCCAGTCTTCAAAATGCAAATGGCTTTTTTATATCTCTTTGTGACAATGGGTTTTGTTACTGCTAAGGCCAGTTTGCATTTGTTAAACTATGTCCTTGATTATTTTGTGGTTTTATTATTTTATTTTTCTAGTACACCTGAATGTGCCAGCTTGACTCACCCTGTGAGGCAGATACAAATATGGGAGCTGCCACTTCTGTCATGCCAGGTTCCTCATGAGGTTTCACCTCAGGCCAGGTTCAGTTCTTCCCCAGGGAAAAGAGAGTTTTTAGAGTGTTGGCTTTCATATGTCTTAGGTTTCATGGAATGCTGAGCTCATTCAGACCTTGATTCTACTTGAAACAAGTAAATGATTACAGAGACTAGGAAGTTATGCTGAATAGACAGTCTAGATGATTGTTTTTAATAAAATGGTCCAGAATGTATCTAGCATGGAACGAGCGTGTGCTTGAGCTGTATGTTAATAATTATTTACTATATCACACTGTATGATGAGATATGATAGTACTTGCACAACCCTGCTGTGACTGTTACCTTATGGCTTCTTTTGGTTGTATGTTTATCCATCTTTGCTTTGAAGTTGATCAGTAAAATCATCTGACTTCGGATAGTTCGTTTGGAATGATGGTAGAAGAAAACATCAGTAATGACCTGGCTGAGGGAGTGCTTTGGTTAACCAAACTGTAATTTGGGACTGTAAAGAATTTCTTTATTCTGTCCCATACTTGTTTACCATATTTGAACCCAGAATTGTGCTGAGATTGCACTGTTTAAAAATAAATAACCAGTTTAGCCTACTGAGCTGAAACCCTTCCCTGCAAACATGCAAAGAGCACTTTCCCCCCTTGGGTGGAGACGACGGAAGGGCAGTGGCAGCAGATGTGATCATGTGTGGCTGTTCCTGTCTACCTCACTAAATACATGAGGCAAGAGTGGTGTGAGATAGAAAACTAGGGGCAGAACTAAGTTTTCCTTTTATAGGTAGGATGGAATACAGGAAGGAAATTCATTAGAGAGAAATTACTACAGCTTTTTCTGATGCGGATGTGGTATTTTTAAGCTTTTAAAGGCAGTCTCTTTGCACAGCACTTAGCTCAACAGGATTTTGCTGAGGAGGCCTGATAGGGTTTGCAGAACTGGTAATAAAAGATGTAAGAGCTGAAATGGAGTGAGTTTCAAAAAAGCTATTTGAAAATTCATTTTTCAGGCTTCCACATTTCTGTGCTGCATTTAAAGTCTAGTTATTTTAGACCTCCCTTTTGTAATACCGCAGTTTCATTTTACCTTTTAGTAGCAGAGTTCACTTGAAATACAACCTGAACTTGACCTTATTAGTGTCAAACAGTATGAAATACACTCATTTTATCTCTCGCTTCTTTCTTTTTGTTGTTGCTGAGCATCCTGTCCCTACTTATGAAAGAGCAAGAGGTGATGGAGCATCTTAATTAACATACGGAGTAGTACCCACACGCAGAGCAAAGAAATTGTTGAGTGTCTATACAGACGTATGAAGGAACATTTCTGTGACTAATTTCAAAATTACATTTGTACTCAGACTGAAAAAGAAACACGAGAAGGATGTTTTTATGAGGGAGGACTGGAGATATTAATCTGGGTAACAGCTTTTTCTATAAACAAAATTAGCTGAAGTTTAGCATTAGTCTGGGTCATGTGTATCTTGTGTTTCTGCTCTACTGGTACTTTATTTTTCTCTTGTCAGTTCAAAGTTAATGTAAGTTTTGCAGTTCATTTGTGAAATCAGGTTTGCTAAGTATGAGAACAGTTTCTCTGAGGGTACTGTGTGCTCAGTTCTACTCAGTTTGTTCTGAGTTGCATACAGCTTTTCAAGCTTCCTGTGTTTAAAATTTTGTTTTGAATTGAAATATTTTAAGATATATGATTCCAGGATTTTGAGCTTAGATTCCTGAAACTTTCTGGTTTCAGGTTTTGACAGGTTGCTTTAAGGTATCATCTAGTACCTAAGTAAAAGATTATAAAATTTGGAAACGATTTGCCCTGCTTGAGTGAAGACATATATATTGTAACCAAATACTGATTAAGCCATAAATTAATATGATAATTAAATTCAGCATTTTTTTGCTTCTTTATTTCCCCGGTGTAATAAATTGTAATACATTAGTTCTAGAAGACTGAACCTGAAAATCCAGTTTAGCTGTAACTGTGACCATAACTGGCAGATGCTGCTGATGTCTTTAAACTGCTGCTTCTTGCATTATTTTCAGTCTGTTTGTTTTAGTCACATTTAATTTGACACTATAGATTGTATGTGTTGCTGTGCAATATTGTTACAGGATGTTATTCATCTGTGCAGAAGAGCAGCAAGGTGAGCTGTACTTGGCTTTTTCCATTCTTCTGAAGTCCATTCTGCCCCATGGAATTATTTCCAGTTGGATTAGGTAATTAATTGGAAATGGACAGTTAGAATGTCCATAGGTGACCAGAGTCAGGAGGAGGAAAGTGCGAGTTGCTTTGTGTCCCGGGTGGCTAAATCGGAGCAACTTTCTCGTTCTAGGGGCTATTTGTGGCTCATTCAGCTCTCAGCTCTGTGGCATTGGAGGGTACTGCTTGTCTTTTTTTTTTTTTAAATTATATATTTTTTAACTTTTTTTCCTAAAGCACAAAAGCTGTTTAATCGTCCCCAGGTGTTGCTGGAGTGATGCTGAAGTCTGTGCCCCTGGTACGTGCCCGTCTCTTCGGAGGTGCCCGACAGCCCTGAGCAGTTACAGAAATGTGCTTGTTTTTCTCTATCATTGCGAGTCCAACATAGTAATTTAGACTATGACGTTCTCCCTAAATTGGTCTGGAAGGTGATTCGTTTATCCTTGAATCCCACACTGGCTCTGGGACTTAGAATGAACCAGCTAAATAATGACAGATGGAATATTTCTCCCTCTGCATAGATTCTAGTACTTTATGAGTACATAACACCATCAATTTTTAAAAAAATGTAAATGTATAAAGAGTTTTATTGTACTCTGAATTTTCATCAGGTTAATCTACTTACTCTTCTGTTTGACTTTGTTACATGTATAATAGATATGTAAAAAAATCTGTATAATACACTACGTATTAAGTGTCACTGTCTCTTTATATTATGAAGTTTAATTTTAAATCCCATAGACCAGTATTTGATCTTTTCATATGTTCCTGTAGGACCTTTCTTAATGACACACAAAGGCATTGCAGTGATTAGAAGGGAACTCACCCTCCCCTCCACAGCTCCTAGGGCTGTGAAGTAACCGAATTGTGTTTCTTGAGCTTGACTCCAGAAATGGTAATAATAATTTCACAGTTGTGATAAAACTGGATGGCAGAAATTGGCAGTAAGGACAGTGGCAGAGTGGGAAGTGGGTGGAGAAGGGACAAGGAGGAGAATGGTTTAATGGTACGTGCTAGTTATACAAAGTAATATTGGCTGGTTCTTTAAGATGTTAACAACGATGAGCTGGTTTTAGTTTCAAAAAACACTACCAAGGACCTGTAGTTTGTGATTAAAGTTCGTTTTGCTTTTGTAGAAAATGCTGAGCAAACAACTTATTTGCTCTCCTGACTTGGTGACTTCTTTTCCTTCTTCATTTTTCGGACAGAAAGCTCTAAGGACTTTCTGGTGTTAAAAAGCAGCAGCTTCTGACCTAATGTACCCTTCTCTGAACGATAATGTTTCTTTGTTACTTATTTTTAGCTCAGATTGTTTTTCTCCCCTTTCCCCCAACATGATTTGTACAACCTTTAGAAAATTGAGTAGTTGTGGTTTTGAATCATCCTCCGTTTCTAGACTGAATGAGTATTTCTGAAGAAGCACAGGATTGCTTGTGAGTGGGCCTTTTTCTTACTTAAAAAGGCAACAGCCATGACAGTTTTACCCCCTGAAAAAAAGCAGAAAATCTGTAGACCCTTAATAGACTGCATTGTGACCCTGGAAAGGACAGTGTGTTAAGTACTTATTTAATTTTGTACCAATGGTATATTGCTAGCAGATGTCTTTTGTTTTGTTTTTACTATGATTCAGAGCCATTTGAATAAAACATTTTGAGGGAGTATATTTTGGTCCTGAAATAAAGCATGACTATCCGTTTAGAAACTACAGTAATACTTCATTGTGTATCAGTCTATATTTGACTCCTTGTTTGGGTGTAAAGCCTTTAGCATATCAAGTCCCAGTCTAAGTACTGTTATCTTGCTGTGCTTTTGGTGAAGCACAGCAAGATAGCATGAACGGCTGATGTGTAAATACTGATGAAAAAAAAAGCCTTACAGGAATAAATTTGAATTCCACAAAGTATAAATAAATGTGTTTGGCTGTTTTAAGTGTGGGAGAAAACTAAAGAATTTGATGGCAAATTTTTTTTTTTCCTATTAAAGTAGTTAATACTTGTGTATTGTAAAAGATCCCTGTTAATTCTGCAAATAAGGTAGCTCCATTCTAAACCAATCTTGTAGTTTTTATATTCTGAATTACTCACAGGAAATAAAGAACCTGAGGGGTCAGCCTGTGCTGCTTTGCGTGCTTGTATTCTATGGATTTTCATTTAAATGGGTACATACACGCTCATTCCCAATGCCTTGCCAGTATTCCTGCACCAGTTAAATAATAATCCCATGGAACGGAATCATAGAAACATTAAAGTTGGAAGGGATGTCTGGAGGTCATTTGGTCCAACCTACGGGATTCAAACCTTAGGTCTCATTGCTCCACAACTATGTGAGATAAATGCACTTTTATTTTATAGTCTACCTGGTTTAACTGCTGTAGCTACAGTAGTAGACTGCTTTTTCCACTATAGCCAAGCTACTGTAATTACTCTGGAAATACTTTTAAATGTAGACTAGACCTTAATATTAAGCAGCATCTAAAATTACTAAATAAAATTAGATTTTGATTTTCTGGAAAGTCCCTTTCACTAGCCAAGTTAAGAGGAGAAAATACGTAGTCTTTATGGAAGGTATGTATCAATGTGGTTTAGTATGTGACTCCACACCTATGACTACTTTTTCTGTTAGACTGCAAAGCTCCTGCTATTATGTATTTGAAAATGTAGACATTGGAATAATTCTGCATATTTTCCTGAAAAATATGATGTAATGTTAAATACTTCTCCCCCCTCCCCCTGCCCCCAACAGGCACTCTCTTATCTGTTCCTAATTTTTTGGAGAACCTGTGCAAAAGAAGGGATAATTATTATTGTACAGACCTGCTTCTCAGTTATGATAAAATGTTTTGTGTTACTGTTAAAACCAGAGTATGTTTTATATGGCCAGTATACTGCTAAAGGTTACTATGAAAGAATTTTTTAAAGTGAGGAGTTGGATACTTGATAAAGTATTGGAAAGGATGAGAAAATACCCCTCTATTCCTCTCTTTTTTTAGGAAAACAAGGTATTCATGTTTTCTTTAAAATAAATTTTATCTATTTATTTTTCTGCCTGTGTGTATAGATAGGCTTATATACCAGCATAACATTTTGCTGACTTCCAGTTAATACGAATCTACTTGGCTGTCTGGGAGGAAACATGGGAATAAATATGTTAGCAGGCAGGAAGAGGGTGATCTGTGCAAATACATTTTCTTAACATTCTTCTACTCCTCTACTGCTTAAAGAATTCAGTGTTTTGTTCCTCTCTTAGTAACTTCCAATTCAATATGTGTGTGTATAGTTGGCAAATTCATTACAATCAGAACTTTCTCCTACATTTTATCTAATAATTTGGTAAGGCAGTTCAGTCAATAGCAGTGAAGGCAGACAAATAACTTTGTCTCTTTATTTAGAGTCTCAGTAATTCCAATTTTGCTTTTGATAGTGAACAGATCAGTTGTAGAAATCAAAATCTCTCTAGGTCTGAAACACTTACTATGAATGATGCCGTTAAATTTAGCTGTATGTAAATTTGCTTTAAAAACTGTAGAGGTATAAATGGTGATTGTCATTGAATGGGATGTACTAGGAGAGCTGCAGAAATAGTATTGGTCCTGGACTAAGCCCTTCTAGGTCTGTTTGTCCTGACTGCGATGGAATTGCAAGGAAATAACCCTATGCAGTGAATACTGAAAATCTACTCAACTGAACCAGCTTTAATACAAGTTAAACAGAGCTCGATGCATATCTGGTGACTTCAAGAGAAAGGCTCTGTAGAGGTTGGCAAACTTCTCTATTCTCTGTTTCCCTGTTAAATGCCAGTTTTATTCCTTCAAGAATGAAACTCTCTTTTGGAAAGCAATATATTAAAACAAGCTCTGCCTGTGAGTTTGCACTGGCAGGATCTCCCACTCTGCCTGCCCAGGTACGTTCACATAGTGCTGCAGTTGTGTGCCCAGCGCTGACTTTAAAGTGACAACTCAGTATCTGTTGCGTCCTGTTATGGTTCAGATGACTGGAAAGATAAGTGATCAAGTTGTAGAAGGAGAGATGAAACTCTAGGGGTTCTTTCTAATGAATTATAGAATTATTTTTGACAAAGCAGTACAGTGTTTGAATAATCAAGTCAAGTATTTTTCTGGAGCCAGGATTATGATGGCAATATTTATCTTTGAATTCTTAAGACAGATAAAAATCAAAAGCCCAAACCACCAGCTATTTTTCTTTAATGTTTAGATTAATCCAGAAAAATAGACCAAAATTTTGAAAATGGCTTATTTAAACACAGATTGATTGAACTGTTTAAGGGGCATTTAATTTAGTTCGTAAAAAGACTTCTCTGTGTAGCGACATACGGTTTCGGGGAAAGTTATTAATTGATTTATCATTATGATCCTTTTGAAACGGGGAAGTCGTAACAGTGTTTTTGCAATTGCAGCACTCAATTGCAAATTAGAGCCCTGGGCAGAAACTCCTGGACACCGTTTAGTTTTAAATGGAGCCCTTTGTCTTCTCATCTGTTTTACTAAAGCTTTTTCTAGTCTGATTGAAGTAGGTGATAGTGAAATGTGTTTGATATCTGTAAGGACGTCTGATTTTTCTGTTGGCAGCACTGTTTCCTCCATTCACACACAAGTGAAGATAGTTGTCTTAATAAAAATAAAGTAGGAATGAGACTTTTTTTTTTTTTTTATCGTCCTTTGCTACATGTAAGCTTGCTGTGTGGCTTTCCATGTGTGCCACATGTTTCTTGTATAAGCATCTACTATTAAAGACAAGCGTTGGTAGCTCTATCACTAACAGTTCACATGCCCTACACTGAAAAGCCAACATCCTCTCCAGCTGATGAGAGCTGTTGCTGCTATTTTGGTAGCCTTTTGTTGCTTTAAATGTGGGGTGATGAAAGCATGAAGAACAGCTGCTGCTACTTTAATCCTACAAGAGAGGTAATATTCATGTGTTTTTATTTGTGGTCGGTGAAAGACTCATTTCTTTCTTGTTGGAGCTGAAAACAAAGATGTTGGGGATATTTTAGTGCTGATTATAAGAAGGTACCTGCTGCCCCTTCTGGAGTTGAGAAATTCAAAAAGTAGTCCACCTATTATAGTCAAGGGTGGAGAAAAAATTACTGCAGTGAGTTTTAAACTTCAAAAAGCTTTCAGTGTGTTTGGACTGAAGGAATAAGTGTCAGCACACTTTTAAACCTCTGCAGTTCAGGTTTTGCCTAGTACAGTAGTTACAATTTAAATTACTGAAGTTATTCTGATTTACTCGCTTATAATTCATGCAACAACATCTGTAAGTAGTCTTTATTTTTTGCCAAATGGAAAGCTCAAACATTTTTTTCATAAGGGTATTCATGAGTTTCACCAATATGTCTCAGTTCTGGTCTCTTGAGACTATTTGGTAGAAAAACTGTGTGATTATCTTCATATCTTCTTAACCTTAGGTCTTGGCACAATCAGTCTTGGATTAAGAATTTGAGTCACTTCTTCTATGTCTTGGTCAGGACCTCTACCCTGAAGTCACTCACTTGATTTATCATCCAAAGTAAGGTGGCCTAAATTCAAATCTACTTAGGGTTGAAACACTAGAAAGCAGTTTACCTGTAAAGCTGTGAGTTTTCAGAAATCTGAGCTACTTTGTGAAAATATATAAGGGATAGTCCTTTACCAGAAATGAAGCACACTTTTTTCGGGACTTTTAAAATTTATCTGAACCAGAACACACCACTTTGCAGCAATGACCATTAGTTGAGTCTTGTAGCCATTTTTTGCCATCTGACTGTAAAAAAAGCCAGCCATAAACAGGACTTGCCCAGTTAGTTAAACTGACAGTTCAGTTGTTATCTGTTACTGCAGCAGGACTGAGCCTACCAAGTAATTCAGTTGAGGTTTTGAATTTTCTTTTTTAGTCATGTGTTATGTTTAAAAAAAAATAATTTTTTTTCAGTGTACTGTTACAACTAGGATGTGCAATTTTTAATTTTTTATCTTTCCCTATCCTTTTTGTTTGTGGAATCAACATTTGTGAGCTCTAAAACTCGACTGAAGTTATCTTGCAGGCATTTAAATAGTACTCTCAACAGGAAAAAATAGTGGAACTGATTCCTATNGTTGTTACCAAATTCAGTAATAGAAACTTGGAAGCTTTTTATATGTATTTTGCATGGCAAGAACACCATGTGAGCAGATTATTTGAATTATTTCAGATTTTGAAAAGGATATTAGCACTGACTTTGCTAGGAATGAAATACAAATAACTGTACATTTACTTAAGCATTTTGCTGCATTAAGGCCTCTTTCTTTGTAGATAAAACCTGTCACTGAAACCTAGAGATAACAAGACTCATACTTGTTATTGCCAGATTTTGGGCATGCAGACAGATTCCCTGTGGGTAAACTGGGATGTGAGCTTGTACTGCCTTGTTCACTCTGTCATACTTGCATTTATACCTTCTTTTTCCCGTACTGAATGGAAAGTTGCTCATTCCTTTTTCATTCAAGGATGTTATAACCAACTGAAGAATAAATGTCTGCACCTGAGCACATCCTTCAGAGCAGCTTGACTCGCTGCAAGGTTTCCATCCTACATTTTCATGTGGGAAGTTGATTATGTACCAAAGCCCTTACCTTTATCAGTGAGTGTTACTTATTAGTCACTGAATACGAGAGGTGTAGGACTTGGCCAGAGCTAAAAGAATCTGCTTACTCCTGTCTGAGTCACCGGGGCAGGATTCTGTAGTACTGAAACCTTTCTGACAGCCAGCTGTCTCATCTGCTCCAGACTCTCCAGTGAAGGAGATTTTTGGGCAATTTCCACAGAACTTACTTTGTTTTCGGATAGTTACCCTTTTGTTTCTCTAGAGAAATGATGGTTGTGGAAAATTGACTTTGTATTGTACAGGACTGTAAACAGTGTAGGACCAATGAGTGACTCTGAATATAATGTAAAAATAGATTGGGTGTGGAGGATGTATTTTATCACTTCCTAATAGTTTTAAAAGAAAAAAGTAATTATCTGAAGGCACAAACAGGCTTTAGAAAATACATAGGTAGGGTTCAGACGCAACAGGCACCCAGATAATCCAAGCTGGGAGGTCCGATTGTGGCATACATGGTGTAGTTGAAATCTGTCATGGAATGCTGAACTCCTTTGCCTCTGATTTGTTTTTGTCCTTCACCACAGTACTGAGGAAGGAAGAGTTGATCACCATTCACTTTACGTGACTTATTCAGTTCCTTCAACCTTTTCACATTGATCGTGGTTTCTAAAACTGTTGCTAACATCTTCTCTGCCAGAAATTCTGTGGTTTGGAATTTTCCACCCCCCTCCCCCCCACCTTCTCCCTTGAAAGGTGGTGTCTAAAAGAAAAAAAAAAGTTCTTTTTGAGCTCTCACCATTGAGATAGGCTGAAACCGTCTACTTATTTCTGTGTATGGCAGGCCTGATAGTATCTGTGAGAACGAACTGAACACCTGCCACCAGTTTGATGTGTAATTATTCTTAGTTAATCAGTTTTGTTTGTCTTTTCACCTTGCAACACTGCATGTTCATGGGGTTGACTGTTTCAGCCTGTTCAGAGTCTCAGGTCTGGCAGTGGTTTCAGCGAACAGTGTTGGTGTATGAGGACCAGATGAAGGACAATACTTTGCATACCATGTAAGCTCTGCTTTTAGAAAGCTGGCTGAGAAAGAACACAGTAATTAGCTCTTTTTGTTCAGAATCCTGCATGGTGCTGTTGCTGCAACCAAGTCAGTTGGTGAGGCTTAGAAATTTTTGAAATTTTTTGTTGCAGCCCAAACCAGTTTTCTAGTTAAAATACCTTTAGGATCCAACCCAAAATAGGGAACAGCTATATTTGGTGATGGCACAATTATTAGCATTGCTTTTCTCAGGTTTAAAATATGCTTAGACAAAGAAAATGGAAGCATTTTGCTGACAATATTTGCTAAGCATTTTCCCAGCATGAACCAAAATTACAAAGTCCTGATGTTGTGAGTCATAAGTATGACTTTTTAATATTTATTTTTTTTTTAGAACAGTCTTCTCAAATATACATCAAAATAGATTAACCTTGGAGACAACTTTACTTTGGGCTAAACCAAACAGATACTCAGCAAGGCTGAAGTGATGATGCTGTTTATAAACATTCTGCTATTGTGACTGATCTGTGTTGTCTTGTAAAGGTCACACCCATGGATCAGTATTTTGTGGTAGGCACTGAACAAATGTATGACAAAACCATAATCTTCAGAATTCCTGTAAAAGAAGTGAAGGATTCAGGGTTTGTTCTTAAGATGTTTAGAATTTTCAGGTGGCTCTGGCTTCCGTGTGGGACCAGGACCTTTAAAAGGCATACCAGATAACCATTGCTATGTGCAAATCAGACAGTTGCAAAATCTTTAGTAAGGTGCTCATACTCTTTTTGATGATTTTTGAAAGCAGAAGAATGAGATTTGTGATCATAATAGCTTCAAGTGAGTTTGGAATCAGCTTCTTGTGGGAGCTATGCCCTGTTCTGTCAGAAAATAGATGAGCTGGTGGGACAGTGGACAAGTGTGATGATGCTGAGAAGCACCCTTAGAAGAGAAGACCAATGGCCAAGAACTGGCATTTGAAAGTGGGGCTATACCTATGCTTATTTTCAAGACCTGAGACTGAGAAGATCAGAAGTATGAGAGATGGATGACAGAATGCTTGAAGACAAGTTTGCCAGAGTCAAAATATTTGGCTGTGAAATGGCATTCTCCTACTACTTTTACCATTAGAAAATGTTAGAGCATCTTTAAACAAAAAACATTTACAGGGAAATGTGAAAGAATTATTAGAGTTGCCATGGAAACAAGCTGTATTACACCAATTACACGTTGCCAAAACGTGTGCATTACCTGATCCTTAGTGCTCCTGGCACCCTGAGCCTCTGTGCATGTTATCAAGTACAAGTATTTTCCGGTGCTCCTCTCTTTGATGTATAATCCCAGTCTAAACTACCTTTTCCTATGTGTACAGTTTTCCTGCCGGAGTCCCTTATAAAAGAGCCTTGCAAAATATGTTCCCAGAGCCTGCTGTCTCCTGACTTTGTTTTCCCTTATTCCAAACACTGAAATCAAGTTAATCACGTTCCTGAAGTATCACGGTTGCTTCTCTAATAGCATGCAGACTTGAGTAGTCAAGTAGACTGCTTTTTACAGACGTGTATGGATATATGCTTGTGTATATATAAATCTGTAATGAAGTGAAAATCTGGAGACAATTTTTCTGTGGCAGACCTGTGTAGACAGAGTTAGTCAGAGAGCTGCCACGGAGGGCAGCGCTCCTCAAGGTGAACGTGCACAAGTTCTGTTCCATCGGAACAGAGCGAGAGGTTCCCTACGTGACTTCTTGGAAAAGCTGTGGATCTCCCCTGCTAGGACATTTGTTAGTAGTCAGGAAAGGAAGGAGTTTACAGGTCGAGAGCATGAAGTTAGTTTTCCACCATCTGACCTTTCTCACATGCCAGCACAGAGCAGCTTTTCTGTAGCATCAAAAGATGTTATTGTCAGAATAACTCCGCTAATAAACCCTCTTGTACAAACGTATCTATTATGTTATAAAAAGAAGTGTGCTACTACAAGCAGTTATATTGGTGTAACTGCATTTAAACTATGATGTGATGCCTTCTTCCATCATCACTATCTGTAAAAATTTGCATTTCTAACGCATTCCACTGCTTTCCAGCATTACCTGGGTCCTTACTTAAGGTCCACCGTAACAGCAAGTGACAAAAGTTCTGTAAGGTACCAGTGGAAGAGGGATACAGCTCTGGCCACCAGGCTGTTAGTTGCAAAGATTTTGGGATGTGCATCATCCAAAGTTTTTCATTTTTTAAAATTTTATTCTAGAATCTGTAAGTTTTTGTGTTTTCCTCTTGCTCCGTGAACTGTTAATTCTACATAATAAAGCTGAAATCAAGTAAGTATGATCTGACATGCATCAATGAACTGTCTGGGATCTGGTCCCAAGTTATTATTTATTCATGGACATTGTCCCTGGTCTGTGTGTGGTAACTGGGTGAATGCTCTCAGGCTGTGGTAGTACAGAACAAACTGGGTTTGCATGAATGCAGGCACTTACCTGGTCACGTTCATCATGTGCACCATGAATGAAGGTAGAGCTACGCTGCCTTTGGAAAAATCACTGTGCACCTCACATTAAAGGCTTGATTTCATCTGGTTAAGGAAGTGTGAGGCTCATGCCAGGGCGTATTTTTTGTGTGAATGTTGTGTGTTTTGGATACGGATTCATCTTTAGAACATTTCTTAGAAAAAGTGGGCGAAGAAACAAACAGTGATGTAAAACTTTGCAATCAATTTAGCGATGTAACAATCAAAAGCCAAACTCTTATTGAAAAAAGATAAAACTAATCAGTGAGAATTTGCAGATACATGTTTTTTCCATATGCCATATGTTAATTACAGTTCACAGCTTTGATGTACTAACTTGTCCACCTTATGTGTGTAGATAAGCACTTATCTCACTAAGGAATTGGTTTTTTCTTTCTTTGTAGGATTGATTCATATTTCTTTGTAGATGAGTAAGAATATCAGTGATGTCTAGACATTGTTGCTTCCAGAAAAAATGTAGAACTAAATCTTCCTAAACTTGGTGATTTGTGTTACAGCATATTGCCTGCTGAAACTGCGCCTGGCTGGGGTTCTTGCTGTTGTGAAGAATAACATACTAGAATTTCATGTAGGAGCTATTTCTGTTTGTTTCTGCTTGAGTTTTGTTTTTGTTGTTTTGTTTTTTTTTTTTTACCCAAACACCTCTCGCATAATTTTCTTTATAAGAAGTATAACTAATGTGTTTTGTAACATAAATGCATTTGCTGTTGTTTGACTGGCTCTTTGGTCACTGTATTCACTTCTGCTTTACACTAAAGTTTACCATAATGAGCAGCTCGGAACAGTTTACTTTCTGAAAAACAAGTGGCTCCTGGTAATGCTCAAGTGTGGTTTGTAACATTCCAAAACCAGCAAATACTAAAATACACTATTTTTTCCAACCTGAGCTTCAAAATAATAGAATATGGATCTGGCATTGAGAAGTACTGGCTTGAAATGTGTATGAAATAGATTTCTGATGAAGAGGGAGTTTGAGAAATACTTCTTTAAGAATTCTGGTGAGATACACAAACCACCTTCTGTAAGCTCTCTGAACATAACTAACATGCTGCTCAGTTTATTCAAAAAGGACTGTAAATTCTGGAAGTTTTAACTTGATATGTTTGCAGGTAACATGATTGATGTGTAACTCTAGAATGAAAGGAGTATTTAGAGTCTTGGCTATCAGTTCACCAGTTCTTATTCCTTAAACAAAGACAGGTCAGATATTAGTCTTGTCCTCTGTAAGTGTTAGTTTTTGACTTCATCCTATGAATACAGGCATATGTAAACTCAGAAAATATTCTAACACTCGAATGTCTATCGATTACTAGATTGGGAAAAACAGAATTGTGGAGGGGGGCTAGCCTATCTGTCACAAGATTTTTTTTTTCATAACTTCTCAGAGGTATATCATATTATAAATGCATTAGAAATGTTTTGCTCTGAGGATATGTAGCATTCCTATAAAGGTTAAATCAATAAAAATGATTTGGCCACATTCCTAAGCATGGCTAGAACAGGTAGCCCGTTGTTTAAGGTACCCTTGAATTTCTGGATCAGATTATTATGGTGCAGCAAAAAGGCTTACTAAAGGCTTCTTACTGTCTGCAGACGTTCTGTGTTTCTATGTGAAGATATCGTCAGCCTAAAAAAACCTTCAGATTTTCTTTGCTACTGAAAAAAAAGAGCATTTTTATGTGTAGAGGTCTCAAATGTTGTGCTGTGTGTGCTGTAAGTTTTAAAGGAAGTTTTGCAACAAGAAGGGGTGAAGACACATCAGTAATTGGTAACAACCAGGTATGTAAAGAAGAGAAAGAGACATCTTTTAAATCAGTGTTGAGACTAGTAAAATTGCTGCCCATTTAAGTATCTTTATTAGCTTGTTTGGATTATTCTTCTTTTATGCATATGTGCTCAAGGGGAATAGCCATTATATGATGTATATTTACTATATCTAGCCAGTTCAGTGAGCAAGTAAGATTATGAAATGTAATAGTGGAAATCTTCAAACAACTGTTAGTTCAAATTTGTCTAACTTTACACAAAGCTGATAAAAATTTAGTAGCTACTAAATAGTGTTTATTCCATACATCTGGTTGATTTAGTAGACAGAGCTGAAGTCTGTCAGTAGACTGTTTTTATAGATTTAGTGCATTTTAAAATCTTTCAGGCATGTTGAAGAGCTACTGTATATTATTGTTACAGGGCAGATTTGTGTCTTACG
>VZTA01024011.1:41483-78628 GCA_013398855.1 Mohoua ochrocephala | reverse complement strand
ATGTTTTTGACAGTAAAACTGAGCCATTGTTATATAACTGACATAGGGTAGGATTCACTGCTGAGAAAAGGTTGCTGAATCTGCTTTGTTGTTCTTACTCTTATTCTTGCTTACCTTCCAGCTTCTGCTTCCCTAAAGAAAAGACTCAATGCAGAGTGTTAGGCATGATTTGTTTGGTACAGCTTCAGTTTAGAGCTCTGGATTTATGGGGAAGCTGGAGAGGACTTAATTCAATTGTTTCCACAATGGGGCTAAATTGTTTCTGAGAGGAGGAATGAGTTTCACTCTGCCTGGCTGGGAGATGATGCCAAACTATCACTAAAACTGAGATGACTGATGAAGCAGGAGCTGATGCTGAGGGACGGTGCCGTGTTCTAACCGGAGGAGCCACATGGATGCTCACGGCCCTCGTGAGGACAGTGCTGCTGCAGGGCAGGCTGGCTGGCACCAGCTCGAAGTCCTGCCCGTGCTTTGTTCCCCTCCCTGATGGACAAGAGACTGCAGGGCCTGTAAGACTTGGAGGGGAAGCCAACTTCTGCTAGGAAGTTCTGCCCGGAGCCAAGTGGCATGACAAAAGAGCTGAATATCAATGGTTTGTTACAGAGGAATGACCCTTTTCAGGTCAAGGCACCAAGTGCTTTTGTTTTTCCAAACACTGACACTTTCTCAAAGTGTATTTTTTGCTAGCTGGCATCTGTGTAAGTGCTCAGAAGCTTTCCAGATTTGCTGACTGGCCGGAGTTAAGCTGTTGCTTCTTGAATTGCTGCTCTATTCAGCCAGTCCTTGTGGAGAAGAACTTATGCTGCTCTGCTGGTATTTATGGAGGTCTGTGGTGGGTTGATGCTGCCTGGGTGCCAAATGCCCACCGAAGGCACTCTATCACTCCTGAAATGGACAGGGGAGAGAAAACATAAGGAAGAGTTTGTGAATTGAGATAACGACAGGAACAGATCACTCACCAATTACATACTCAAATTTGAGGAAAAAGCATTGAATCTTCTATCAATCAATCAGAATTAGATAAAAAGAAATAAAAACTAAATCCTAAAAGACTTTCCCTCCACCACTCCCTTCTCCCCAGGCTTAATTTCATTCCTGATTCTCTATCTCCTTGACCCCAGGGGTGCAGGGGGACAGGAATGGGGGCTGCAGTCAGTTGATCACGTTGTCTCTGCTGCCCTTTCCTGCTCATGGAGAGGATTAGGACTCCTCACACTCTTCCCCTGCTCCAGCGCAGGGTCCCTCCCACGGGACACAGTCCTCCATGAACTTCTGCAAGCAAGTACTTCCTATGGCCTGCAGTTCTTCACAAACTGCTCCGGTGTGAGTCACTCTTCTATGGGGTGCAGTCCTTCAGGAACAGGCTGCTCTAGCATGGGTCACCCATGGGGTCACAAGTCCTACCAGCAAACCTGCTCCAGCATGGACTCCTCTCCTCAGGGGGTCACAGCCTCCTTTGGGCATCCAGCTGCTCCTTCATGGGGTCCTCCATGGGCTGCAGGTGCATCTCTGCTCCACCATGGACCTCCATGGGCTACAGGGGCACAGCTGCCTCACCATGGACTGCAGGGGAATATCAGCTGAGGCAGGGGAATCTCAGCTGGGCACCTTCTCCACTGACCTTGGTGTCTGCAGAGCTGTTCATCTCCATCTTGGAGCCTGCTGGCATTGGCTCTATAGGACACAGGGGAAGCTTCCAGCAGATTCTCACAGAAACCACCCCTGTAGCCACCCTCACTACCAAAACCTGGCCACACAAACCCAATACAAAGTCTAAGGGAGGAAGAGAAGAGTTAATAGAATTCTTCTAATCCTGTTAGTGAAGTAGTGTTCCTTTAGAGCTTTGTTTTCTGAAGATCCATCCGAAGCCCAGCAAAGAAAAATCCCTTTTGTTATTTGCTATGCGAGAGACCTGATGTAGGAGGGGAATCTGGGATCACCATCACACAGAGATTATTTGTATTGCAGCCACTCTTGAGGGTTCCTTGTCTTGACCTGAGAGGAGTAAACAGACATATGTTTTTCCTGGTTTCTCAGTCAAGTTAACACATTCAGATATTATATTGTGCACCTTTGAAGCTGCAAGCTGCCAACAGTGGGAAAGATTACATGCATTGTGGTTAACAAAAGTTAGCCAACTTAAGATCAAATTTGCACTTTCCTTTTTTGATGTAAATGTTATTATGTTTCCAACTGTACCCAGATTACCATTAATGCAGATATAAATAGATGAGAAGAATGGTACCACACTCCCATTTTTGAGAATAGAAATGTTGCATCTTGCAATGCCTAAAATATGTTACATTCTTGGTCTACATTACCAAAATCCAATAATAGTAACTGGTCCAATTCTGAACAATAATTGGTAGCATCATGAGTAGGACAGATAATCAATATATTGACATTTCCTCTTTGTGCTGATTCTGATCACACCAGGTTTGTGCTTGCATTGAACCTTTCTTCAAGACAGAGGGTTGTTAGTATGGGTGTATACCTGTAAAAGATGCAGAAGACCTCTTCTGAACAGAGTCCCACTGACTTCAACAAGGTAAGGCAGCTCTGGAACCTTGCTCCATGACTTGAAATTAACAGTAATTTGGCATAACCTCTTCTGCTGTGTTTCTTACGCTTACTCATAATTTTCCTGTTATAACATCATAAACCCTCCAAAGCTCCAGTACAAAATCAAATTCTTTGCATGTCACAATTTAAACTTGAAGTGAATTACCCCTATTCCCATGTTGTCTGGATGGTATAGTCCTATATGGACAATAAACCAAGAAAAAGATGGTAATTACCAAGCCTACAGGCAGTATGTCAGCCTGTGAGACAGGCAGGGGCTTAAAAGGTACTCTGATTTTGCTTTAAGTGCCTTATCTTTTTATTTGATGACATAAGAAACACAGTAGGCTAGATTTTCTGCCAGGGTAATGGGGTGAAACTGTACCCATTTATAGCACCAGAGTTCCCACAGCACCATATAATTTACAGTTTTTTCTGTAACAATGTTCACTGTTACACGCTATGTCTGAAACAAAACCAATCTTTGTGAGACAGATGGTTCTTATTATTGGAACAAAAACGATTTCCTAATAGAAAAGATCACATTCTTAATTTTCCGAGAAAGGGTCAGTGGTGTTATTTTGGGGGGTTTTGGCTAAGGTAATAAAAATGGGCACTTGAAGAATGAGGGAGGTTTGGGCCAAGTTCTCACGCTGTACTCTCCACTGTACAGCTTTAAGCTGGGGCTGTATAAACTCTGTCTTCATTTAAATGTAAATATTAGTCTATATAAAGGCCCCACTTGGACTTTAAAATTCTTTAAAAATACATATGTTCTTTTAACTGCTTCTTCCTTGCCTTGCTGTGGAGAAAGTAGGTACTGATCAACATCCCGCGGCGCATAGGAAACTGAGTCTACTGTGTGTGCTTCAGGGTTTGCTGGTTTTTATGTCTGTCTTCCAAACTGCTGATTTATTGAGACATTTCAAGGCCTGTTTCCTTTGCTGCTAGCATCTCATAATGGTACAACTAAGCTCAAAATTAAAAATCAGTCTCTAGGTTCTCAGAAGAAGTTTGTTCCCTCAGTGAAGGGAGCGCATTTCCTGTTTTGTGGCGTCTCGACAGCCTGACTCCCCTAAGGTAAGCATAATTTGCCTCTCATGACTAGTTCATTTCGAGCTGTGGGTTCCACAGACAGAGAAAGAACTGAAGAAATACCAAGAGAGCTGAAGATCTTTTGGAAGTTGGTTCCTTAAAAAGAATAGGAAAGGGAATTTCCTCTGGGATATGCAGCTTGTAGGTGATGAGTCACAGTGGAAGGTGTACTTTTCCTTCAGCATGGTTGACTGATAGATACTCCCTTTCTCCAGATCTATGTGTTCTCCATTTGAGAGCTAATTACAGCTGTGGCAGGATCACATAATGACCAAGACCACAAGTTCGTGCACTTGGCTGAGCTCTTAGGGATTGATGATAACTGATCTATGAGGAAAACAGTATCTACTTTTGGGCACAAAACCCACAAAAATGTGGTGTCATAAACTGCTAGATGGAAAATCTCTGTGAGCTGGGGTGATACCGTGCCTAGGGGTTTTGGCTACTAGATTTCTGTAAAAGCAAATCTATTAAATTCAATTCTCGTTTCCCACTCTCACAAAGAGAAGATTTATTTCCGGATGTCATTTGGAAAAAGTTTTTTTTTCTTGTGCACATGTTGCATTTTTATTTGTTCTTCCTTTGCTGGGTGTAAGTGTCAACAATTTATTACTGGCAGAGAAAAAAAAAAGTCATAATCTGTATAGCAAAATAGCTAAATTTAGAAAGATTTTTATTCACTTTTAGATGAAACCGAAATTTTTTCTTGTTCTTGCATATAAAATTGTCTCCTTTGCTTCTAGTATATTGTAATGGTACAGCTGGCATCAGAATTAAAAGGTAGTCTCCATCCAGAAGGCACTGTGCACATACTAAGGAAAATCTGCGAGAAGCATTGGTAATAAGGGTCTCTTTGCAAAGTATTTATTGCTTTAGGCAAGTTTATAACTTTCAACGCCTCGTAGTTCTGTACACAGGAAGAGTTCTGTGACAGAATTATTATCTTTAGAAATTGTTGGTCACCTGCATTACCATTCATTTGAGAGAGAAAATGATTGTTGTTTCCATGCTCTTTTTTCCCATACAGAAAATGAAAATAATTCCAAAACATATAAAGCCCAATACATCACAAAAAGGCAGGTTTGTCTATTGCAAACATAATTTCCACATGCAAAGTTTATCTGAGTATTTTGCAAATGGAGACCACAGAAGTCAACAGTGACAGCAAGCCAAAAGCACTGTTAATTATCAGATTGTACATGCAAATCAGGCAGGTAGGCACACGATGATTCAGATCAGCACCTTGAGGACTCAGATGTTGAGGGTACGAACTGTAGCTGGAATAAGGTGAGCTAATGTATCAAACTTATGAAAATGTACTAGTTAGTAATTTACTATCCATAAATAGACCTTCTCCAGGAGCAAAATGATTTGTACTCTGAGATACGAGAACCCATTTTTAAATGCTATTCTTTTACCGAATTATGCAGTCAGGGCAATAACAAAAGCTCAGTTGCAGCTAGGCAACTGGGTGTGGATCTTTTCTTTTGAACACCTCTGCAGAATGATGATGGATTCTAGCTGCAGGCCACACTTTCTGTGTCTCCAGAGCCTTGTCTGAAACGGATCAGCTCCGGCTGCTCAGTGAGTTTTCAGGTCACCATTGGACTGGGGTTAAGATGATGAGCTTTGTCCCAGAGAGATGATAATCTAATAGAAGGAAATAAAAATGGAAGTAAAAATTATCATTTCCTATTTCTGTAGGACACCCCACCCAGAGAAATCAATTTTTTTTTCATTTTCTGTAGTGCCATTTAAGTAATTAAAACTATACTTTAAAAATGGGTGAAAAGTAGTTTTTCTGATGTCTAAGTGATTTAGGAATGCAAGCCCACATTCATAAAGACATTTCTCATCTCTGTAAGATAATAAAAAAACCTTGATGATGAAAGCTAATGCTAGTAGAGCCAGAACACATAGAAGGACAGATATTCCTAGACGGTGGGACTTAACAGACAAGTAAGTATTGTTATATAGGAACATATAAGAAAATTCTGCAGGTGAGCTGCCTTGATCTGTGAAGTGTTCAGGTGTTTCCTCTATTTTCACTTTTGTAGAAATGAGGGTTAAAGGGAGAAAAGAGAATTTTTCAAAAAATATCAAACATTGAAGTCATGCTGGGTGAGTTATTCTGACTATCATTATTAGCTCAGAAAAAGTCACCCTGACAACCTCGTTATATTTAGTTTTACCTTGATAATCTAGTTTTATGGTTTGATTTTCATCTGGGGGACTCTTTCATTAGTCGTTTTTTTAAAACCTTTGACTGCTAATCAACAAGACGTCTCCTGAAAGCATCATGTACTTCAAATGCAGCTGAAACTACAGGGCTTTCAGAACTTAATTACCCAGATGTTTGGCCAGGGCAAGAAGGCTTACTTTGCTGCTCTTTTGAGAACTGATCCAGTTTCATGCCATGTTCAGGGCTTTACTTTCATATGTGGTCTACTTGACCTACCTCTGTGACAAAGCATGCAAGAAAGGAGGTACCTTGTGTTTCTCCTTCCTCTCAGTGAGCTTGGCAAGTGGCAGAACCTCAGGTTGTGTTTCATCTGTTCTGGCTCAATTCACTCTTTTCTTCCCTCCTTCCACTAAGCCACTTATGTCCTAGCAGACAATCCCAGCTTCCATATCTTGAAATCCCCTAAGACTATTTTAATTTGGGCATTTGAGTCAGGCTGATTTCATTTATGTCCCTTAAGGAAAGCAGTGCACTTTAATACACGCTGTTGCTTTAGAACAGTGTGGTGAAGAACACAAATAGCTGTTCAGAGAATATATAATAAACACAGTATCATTACTGAATTGTTTACTTCAACCAAATATTAGTGCCAGGATACAAGTCAAATTAACAGTGTTCAACAGCGCATAGTGTTCACATAATATCTTAAACACGTAAGCTTAAAAATTGTTCTTGTCTGACAGAAATAGTGCAAGTGAACATCCTTGTATATGCTATAAAACCCAGTCTATCTGATTTGTGAAAGCCAAACTGTTTCCGATTACTGCAAGCATTTTCTGAGTCTTTCTTCACATTTCATAAATGAAATACAGAAGGGCTTCTAACTGAAGACTCAATCAAGCACCTTGATGAAGTGAATGAAGAAAAAGTATTCATCAACTCAAAGCTCTTATCTAAAAGCATCCTAACCAACTGACTTTTAAGCACAGCAGACCTTTGCCCATGTTCAACCAGGGTTTGAAGCTACATCTGGTCCTTTAGGAACTGTCCATGTATCACTTTTGTTCTTCGATATATAACCAAAGCATTGGTAAGTAAAGAAACACCACAAAGATCCCTGTCTATAAGATATTTTTCTAGTCTTGAAAATGCTGATTTCTTATCTTGCCACAACAATGAGGTGTCCTGTTTTCCCCAAAAGGGGCCGTTTGCTTTTTGGATTTGCTTATAAATTCCTACGGACATAGTTGAAGTTGACCTCAGTCTAAGTGGCTGGTTTTGAAAATAGCTTGACCAGGTGGCTACTGCACTTACAAATATACTTCCTATTTATATTTTAATTACAGACTTGTAACTAGTCGGTGTAACAAACTGAGTTGTTTCCATGTGACCAGAATTCCCAACACTTTTTGTGCTCTCCTAGGGACAGCAGCCCAAGCCTGAGGAAGGATTCATTGGGGTAGTCTGTGAACAAAGAGAGGACACAGAACAGCTCCTCTTTCAAAGACAAAGAAAGTATTCATGGATATATCTCAGCACACCAACTGTCTAACCTTTTCATCTTGGTAATTATTGTGGGCGTCACAGAGCAGAATTGTTTCCTTTAAGAGCACTCACGTACTGACAAACCTGCCTGTCTCATTCTCCTTGCCTTTGACTCTGCCTTTTCTGCTGGACATAGAGCAGTCCCCTGCTCCACTGCTTTGTGTGAAAGTCATGCATTCTCTCCAGAAAAGGCTCAAGCATCAGCTAAACCTCTACTAAATCATACACAAGTTTTCAGTCTGGACTGGTAGCCTTTTGGCATTTCTCTAGGTCTGCTATTAGCCCGCTGAGCTTGGGGTAGGGCTTTGCTTGCAAAGTGCAGTCTAAAGATTAGTGCAAGGTTTGGGCTCAGCTTAGCGCAGGTCTGATCATCCATACTGCAAGGTCATCTTGCATTGTCACGTTTTGCTCTCAGTGCATCTCTGCTTGGATGTTTCACTGGTATTTCTTTGGTCGTGTTCCACAGCTCTTACCCACAATAAATTCTGTAATGTTCTGAAGCATTACTGATTGGCAAACTGTGAGGGGGAAAAAAGTGTCTATTCTGAGCACTGCGGGAAACTGAGATTTATCCTTTTCAGGTGATTAAACTTCTCATTGTAGCGTGAATGATTTAAAAACAAGAGAAACAGTGGGACCTATCTTTTCTATTTAAGACAGGCGGAAAATGTCACTATATCTGTGTGAGAAGGTTTTGTGAGTGGCTGGAAAGGTTCTGCTGGGATGGCAATGCCTTCATTCTCAGACACTGCTCCTTTTGTCAGCTCTCACTGCCAGGTAATCAATCCCATGAGCTGCACTGTTTAGGATTTGTGAGCTTCCACGTACATCATCACTTCATGCTGTGGTCTGAACCTGTCTCCAGCAAGGCCCTGCCTTGCCATGACAATAATCCACTGTATTTCTTTTGCCGTTGTCTGGCAGAAGAGAATCTTGCTCCACTGCAGTTTGGCAATCCTTTCTGTTGCCAGTACTATTCACCGGGGAGCAGAGACTCGGTGGACACAGGTGGGCAGTGGCAAAAAGTGGCATCAGCAGCGCAGCAGGCTCGGTTTCCCTGTTTGAACCTGGGTTCTTGCCAAAGGCTGAAATCTGCAGCTACAACCACTCACTGCCTCTTACATCTCCTTTCTTGGCTGGAGGAGGGCTCAGTGTTCCCTCATGAGTACTTTCAGCCACACCCAAGTACTAATTGTTCAGTAAATTGTTTTAGTAAAGCTTTAATTATCAGCTTATTACAATTTTAATGACTAGGAGACTGACAGAGGCTGAAGTCAGACTACCTATGATGTATTATTTTCTATAATTGTGGATCTGCTTTATGTTCATCCAGGAAGAAATCTGTTTACAAGCACGATATTTATAAGGTTTTATTCCTGTTCTCGGCAAGATTTATGTGAAGAATCACGAGGCGCTTCTAACATTTACTATGCAGCCAACTTGGATTAAACCTCGCATGAAAGATTTTATCTCTTGGTTTCCAAATTTGCAGAAGGTCTTACCCAAACTTGTTTTTAGTGTATAAATGCTCAGGCAAATCACTGCCTGTAACAAAAAGATAGAAAGGCTTAGAAAATATGACCTTAGAATGGAAAAACTTTTACATGGAATACATTGGTGCAAAGAGAAAGAGAATCAATTTTTACCTGCATCTACAATGAACAGGAGAAGCAGTAATGAGGCTAAATTGTATCAAAGGAGATTTGGGATAGACATTAGGGAAAACTTCCTAATGGTGGTGATAATTACCCACGAAATAGCTTACCTTGAGAGAACATGGGCTCCCCACGGTTACAGCTTTTTAAGATTGAAAAACCATCTATGGGAAGCCGATTAGGTTTCCCCGTCTATCCCTTGCTGCAGGGTAAGAGACTAGATGCCCTCCTGCAATCCTGCCTGTAACTTTATCAGCAATAGTTTGTGAGTCAGAATGGAACTATAAATTTAATTGATCATTGTGGTTTTATAATCAATTTTATGTAGAACTGGTGATTTAGATGAGTTTACATAGTGCAAACGTTTTCACAGAATGGCGTTCAGGCAAAGCAGATATTGCAGTTCTGAAATACATACTAGAACCAGAACTGCTGGCTTCTCTTGTTTTCTCCCTAGAAAACAATTGCAATGATTGTTTTATGGACATTTAGATATGAGTTTGTAAGATTAGGTATTTTGCTGTGAATTGCAGACTTACATTTTTTTTTACTCTGTAAATTATGAGAAATTTTGTGGACTGCTTAGCAGACAGGGCAGACTGCTAGCAAACAAATGTACATACTGCTCTTCCACGGAGACAGAACTTTTACCCTTTTGAGGCATTGCACTAAAAAATCTAAAATAAAGAGAGCAGAGATGTGTCCAAGTGTTCAGACAAAAGTTTTGAGTGTGGTCTAATAAACTACATCAAGAAATGTTCAGATCAGTCAGTAGCTTAGTAGATTATTTTAACTGCTTTTGTGTTCTGTGAATTGGCTAAATCAGATTTGCTCTTGGATAGATAAAAAACCAATTTTTTCTGTTTCTATTTATACCTCTGGGGGAGAAACTATTGCACCTGCTCATACTCACAAATAAAACATTTCACATTTCACAGAAAAAAATCATGTATTTGTTGCATGGAAGAAAAAGTATTTGCTACACAAAAATGTTACTCACTTCAGAGCGCGCTTTTTCTGCCAGCAGGGTCTTATGGTTTTGCCAAAGCTACTTTTTGAATCAGCAGTTATTTTAAAAGGTGTGCATAAGTGTGCTTATGTGTCTAAATAATTAATTTGCAGAAAGATTGTGTAGAGGATAATATGGAGCCATGTTTCAGCAAGGGATCTGTGTGAAGATGAAAATCCCAGCTGGAACCCAAGAGAGAGAATCCTCAGGGATATGTAAAACATCAAAAGAAAAGCAAGGACAAGCGGGCAGGCAGAGGAGAGGATGGTTGGCAGAAGGAAAGGGAGTAAATGGACATGCAAGTAGAACTCCAACTGAAATACAAATTCAAAAAACTTCTCAAAAGAAGACCAGATGCTCAAATTTCATGCCAAGAGTCAGAAAAAATAATCAAGTAAGAATCATGTGATTGAAAATGGCAAAAATACAATGTTAAATGGCTTCAACAGCCAAGGCTGGAGAATGCAGTTCCTTCTGGATATTTTTAGAGTGTTTCTAGAAACCCTCTCTCACCAACAAATGTGAGAAACTCAGAGGAATGTTGAATCAGTCAGAGGGAAGTGAGGTAGGAGCCGGAGTTGGCTGTGTGAAAGAGATTGTAGTGATCAGGAGTGGTTGCAACACTGGCAACTCTTCTTCATAGGACAATAATAAGAAAATCATGAATCCTGGAAACTGCTGAGGACATAATCAGGCCTGGGCTAGGAATTACTATTATTAAGCAGAATGTTGTTTATTATTATGAGTTGTTAAAAAAAACCCCAACCAAATAAAAAAAATTAACCAAACTAAAACAAAAAACCAAACAACAACCACAACACAACAGGTGAGAAAGTCCTAAATAGCTCCAGGAATTGTCAATATCCAGGCTGTAGATTCTTGCATCCTAAGTATATTAGCAGCCAGATCTTACTCCATTGTGGCCGCAACTCAGGCTATTTGCAAGGCCATAAAGGGAATTACTTACAGCCATGAGAATGGCTCTATTATGGTTATCTGAACTCAAGGGAATCCCTGGTCACAGCAAGTTTTTTTTCCAGCAAGCCTTGAGGAACCTGGTTTATTTTTAGGCAGCTAAAGAGTTCAATATTGAAATCTAGGAGCCGCTCATTGACTCTGGATGTGCTGTTTCTATCCAGAGGCTGCATAAAATGTTAATGAGCCTGTCTCTTATTTTCTCAGTAGAATAGGAACCAGGGATTAGGCAGCTAATTTATCATCACTTACACCGGCATGCAAATGAATCTGTCCTTCTCTAAACCTAAAGTAAGAAATATCCTCAGAAAAAAAAAAAGAATTAAAAAAAACACAACAACAACAACCAAACAAAAACAAACAAACAAAAAAACCACAAAAAAACCACCAAAAAAACACAAAAAAACCCAAAAAACCCAAAACCAAACCAAAAAAACAACAAAACCAACTAACAACAAAAACCAACCAAAAGACCAAAACTCCTATTACCTCTGTGATTCTCCTCCAGAGAGCCTCTTATTTGAAAAGGAGCATGTTTCCTGCACATAGTTGCAGGCACACTTATGTGCTTCTTTCTGGCCTTTGGTGCAGGTGATAATTGAAAAACTAAATAACTGCTGTAGGAACAGAGAAGAAGGCATGAAAAGGGTTGGGGAAAGAGGGAATACGAAAGCAAAGGAGATTAGTAATGGAGAAGGGGTAAAGGAAGTAGAAAAGAAGATTTTATCCACCTAATTATCATTCAGCCCAAAGGCACGAAACAGAACTGAAACAGTGTTCACAGTAGCACAGAGCGTAGTAGCACACCAGAAAGTATTACAATTTGCCAGTATGTGACATAGCTCAAGTGCTAATAATGCTGAGAAGGAATTTCCTAGGAAGGACAGGCTGTGATATCTGCTGGAACTTCGTATACCTACTGAGAAATCTAGCTCACAAGTGGTGTCCATGGCAATGACTGCTGAAGATTTAAGAATTTTGTCAGGAATTTGAGACCAAATAAGACATTAAAAGTGATGAAAATATGAGGTCTCCTTTAGATATATTCCTGATCTCTACTACAGTGGAAATCTGCTGTTAAAAATACAGTTTAGCAAGTGAGCATCAAAGTCCAGTAAAGCTCCATTGCTTGTATTCTTCTGCACTGTTTCCCGCTGCTCCTCTGGCCCACCACAGCCTTGGTGGCTCCCAGGTCATACTGGGCTCTCGAATCCTGTCTCCAACCTGGGTTAACAGAAGAGAGAAGGAAGGAGATACTCATAGCAGTGGTTTTCCATAGAAGCTGTGAAAGCATCCTGAACTGCAGCTAAAACATTATTTTGTCACATCTGTCTTACAGATGGTCTTTATCTGTCCAAGTTGTGAGTTGACTCTGGGGAAGCTTTGTGTGAATGTTCAAGGTCAGCCAGGCCTTGTGTAAACTATGGCACAGATTTCTCTCAATTCATAACCCAGCTGAAGAATTACGGATGTTCTTTCTTCGCTCAACTGTATGTTAGGTCATAGGCTAAAGGAGGAATGAAATGTGTCCATCAGGTGCTTCTATTCCCTCCCTTCCTGCCATTAGTTGTCCCCACTAGGACTCTTTTCCTCCCTTAGTCCTTGCATAGCTCAAAGTAGCTCCAGGTCATAGGAGAGGGCAGCAGGAAATCCTGAAATAAGTTGCATACATGCAAAATCCTATGCCTGCATTAAACACAAAACTTTATAGAATAGAAAGTCTGCTAACTCTGTGTGGACCCAATTTCAACACATCTGGTTTTCTGCAAAGCTAAAAAAATTGTTAAGCACGAGAGTAATCCAATTTTGCCATTCTCAGTATCTCCCACTAAGGATATGTGCAATTAATATTTTATTTGTTAATTACCAAAGGTATTTACAAACCTTTTTATTTTAAGACCATCAGAAAGATATAGTATGAAGCTCTGTATGTGACTTCTGTGTTCGGATGTAGCGTTAATTTAATTTTTCCATTCAAAAATCTTCTACAAGACAAATTAACATGAACTGAAAAAAACTTTTGCTAAATTATATAATGAAAAATACAATAAGCCTTGTTCATAACTCCTATTTTATATTTACTTTTATTCCTATTTGGATAGTTCAAAGTGAAATAATTGAGGGATATTTTTTAGCAAAAGAATGGTGATGCAGTCATTTGTTTCTTTGATGCCCCCCCATTACTTTAGTAAGCATGTGAAAAGTGATGTTTCTACACCCAGGAGGACCTAAGAGAAATATTTGCCTTTGATAGCTTTTTGACACCCCTTTAAGTCAGCATTAAGCCTGAAATGTGGCATTTTTGGTGTCCTGCTCCTGGCCAGTCTCAAAGGAATGGATTAGACTAAAATGTAGGTCTTGTAGAAGCCTTCCCTCTGGCTTGGTTGCTCTGGTGCATGGACATCCTCCAGCCAAATGACAGCAAAAATCCTCATCACTATTCCTGTCAGCCCAAGCAGCTTTGGAGCTGTGGTGCCTTGGCATGGAGAGACTCTTCCTGTGGTGGCAGCTGGCTTGTCAAGCCCAGCTCTGTGCATCTCTGTGTGCCAGGGCACGGGTCACCGTGTGCAGGAAGGGGCACAAATTTATGGTGGAAGAAACCGTTTTTTGTAACAGGATCAGAAAATATTTTTAAATGTACCTCAAGGTCTTGTGATTCTAACAGTCCACCCTTTTCAGTGAGATTTAATGAAAACCTATAATATTGCTTTATATTACCTTAAGGGTTTGGCTTTTTTAATCTACAATTTGTATAAGTGTTTTAGGGAATAGGGTTGAATAAACCCTCGAATAAACCATAATAGGAAATGTAACTAAAGGTATTCTTCCAGCAGTAGGCCAAGCATGTTGCATTTTAAAACACCAGGGAATTCCACATGGATCATGTGCATTTGAAGGCTAAAAATGAACATTTATAGTAAGGAGTTATAATTTTCTCTTCTCCTAAACTGTTATTTGTTGCAGATGTGAGATGATGATATCCTCATATAGCTGGATGACACAAATTATTTGTTGGAATATTGAATCAAAATCATTTATTTCTATAGAATGACTGAAATTGTCTTATCACTTTATAAAAAAATCTTTAGTAAAAATGTTTTTGTGTTAGCAAAAGATAGAAGAGTTGTTGCAGACCATTTAGATCTTCTGTACACATTTACAAACATGAAAGCAAAAAAAAATTTTCAAAACTTGGCAAGAATTTTCCCTAGTTGTGGTCCCTTTTCACATTTATAATGAAAATAAGAAATCTCTGAGAGAAGGGATTTCTGTTTGGTAGAAACCCATCTTTTCCACCAAAAATACCTCATTTGAAAATTTCAGCCATCTTTAAATTATCTGATCTCAAAGGGTTACTTATTCTACATGTATAGAAAGAAGGATATTACATTTTTAGCCATGTAATTTTGATGTCTGCCTGGCAAAGCACAGGAATTGTTAAGAGCATGCTGGATTTCCTCAGGAAAGAGAGCCAATATCCTCAAAAGCATTGTGTATTTATTAAAAGACAGAAGCAAGAATTGACTTTCTGCATCATCCAAACTTTTAGTGTTGCAGAAGGTTCCTCCTTTTCCCTTCCTTTATTTTTTTCCTTAAGAAGAAGAATAAGCCATTCTATTTGTGTTTCTATTTTTCATTTCTGGAGTTGCTTTGCAGGAGACAATCTAGTTTTTTTTACATCCCCATTATTTATCCCAGAGGCATTTATTTCACTGAGGATAATCTTGTTGCAGTCCCCCACAAGTCAGCACAGAATATAGGGATGTGTTACCAGATCGAGTACTTGGCAATAAGCCTCCAATTGCCCTAAATCAGTTATTTGGAATTCTCCATAGGTGCAAGAGAATCATAGGAAGCAAAAAAACACCAGCACTATTCTTTGAATCTCACCCTTCCTCCACCACCCCGCTGGATGTGAGGTTTGCTGGTTGGTCCTGTTTCCAGCCCAGACAAATGACTTCCACAGCCATTTTGATAAGACAATTCTCAGGCAGTCTTTAGTCCCTCATGAGAAAGAAAGGAACAAAGCAACTGAAGACACTAAATGAGAAAAGCATGCAGCACATTTAGCATTTAGAAATGCATGCGGTGCAAAATTGTGGTGTCAGTGCCCTTCCAGGAGCTGCTGTCATGAGGGGAGATCCCTCTTCCTCTTAAAAAACCACATTCTCATATAAAGAAAATCCACCCCTACCCACCCAGCATCTTCAGGGAGGGATCCCCAAAGCAGCACTGATCTTCCTTTCTTCTTTCTCCTGTCTGGCTGCACAGTCCTCAGAGCAGAGGTCCAGTTGCTCTCCTGAGCCTTTGAAGATCCACCCCTGGGTGACGATGCTGAGTCAGTGGGTGATGCTGCTGAGTCAATATGTTGGGCCAGGGCTGAAAAGGATAGGGCTACCATACTGGTCCCGAGGTGAAAAAATGGCCTAACCAGGTTTTCACAGCAGAGATGGTGTAACCAAGCTGGTCCCTTGCTCTTCTCACCAGCAGGAACAGCAGACCTCCAGTGTGGCGCTGTCCTTTGCTTGCGCCCTGCTTCAGCAGAGCCAAGGCAGAGCTTGCTGCCATCCAGCCTGCAGAGCATTGCAATTACAGCTTTTCCCTTTCTTTGTCCGCTTTATCTGTGTGCTCATCTGTGTGTGCCTCAGGAAAGCTGACTGAAATCAAAAGTTCACTATTCCTTCCTCCCGCCACAGTGCATCAGCTACTCAAATTAAAAGACAGACCTGCTGTGAAATAGAAAGTGTTCCCCAACTTGCAGCGAGTTCTCATAAAGAAACTGTACCGATCAGTTCAACACCTGTGGCTTCCTTCTAAAAGCAAATGATATTTCACAGCAGATAGCCAAGCACACAAGGATGTATAAATTAAGCAAAATGCTCTTTATTCACCTTTTGCCTTTATGTGACAACACTGTGTGCATGGAAATACAAAGGGATTCCTTTTCTTTTTAAAGGCAGCCAATGAAAATACTTAGGTTTTGGCACATGAATTCTTCCAGTAATAAACCAAGGTTAGCTACTTTAAACTCTATTTTCTATTTGAATTGAAAGTGTTATTTGCACCAGAATATCTTCTTGGTAATTAGCAAAGAAACGTACCCAGTATATGAAATCATAAGCCCACTGACATGAACATCAAGACATAGCTTTTACTAAAAGTTGTTTTAATTTTTGGAGTAAGGTTGAATTTTGTTCATTGCTTGAATCATTTGTTCTTCAAGAACTCTACATGGCTCTTGAAGAATATCAATCCAGGTTGTAAGTTTAGGTCATAATTAATAATTCTGAGTTCCTTCACAGAAACCTATTATAGCAACAGGTGAAGAAATGTCTTTTCCATGGGGCAGGAACTGTTTGTAGATTGGACTTATCCAGAAACTCATTTACAAAATTCCTTGCCTTCCACTAGAAATTCCAGACACATCTATGCCCTTGCCTTCTCTGAAATAGAAGTAGAGCTGGTAAATGAGTTGAAAAACTCAGACGGTGACATGAGTTGTCCTTATCAACAGAGAAGGCAAACCCCAGCATCACAGACAGCAGCCCTGCTGTGCAGTGTGTGGCTAAAACACACTTGGCTTCTGCATTAGCGTGAGCTGCCTCCCTTGTGTTCTGGGAAAGTAGGGCTGGGAGGCTGTTCAGTGTTTCTGCAAACCTTTTGTAAAAGATACATAGGAACTTTCCTCCTAAAATATCACTTCCCACTGGAGTGAGCAAACATATCCTTTGCGTATTTCTATTTATAAACCTTACACATTTATCCTTTTAATTATGCTTACTGGAACACATTTCACTCTGATTTCTTATGGCATCTTTCATTAGGACAGAAGGATAATCATAATGTCTTTGATGTGTTCCTATGCTGCAATAACATAAGTGTTTATTTTTCCTGAACTTTCTCTAAGATTTTTAATAAATCACACCTTTGCATTCACCAAACTCCATTTCCTTCAGTTTTTCCTGGAGGTTTTTCAGATTATTTATTTTTCTGTGTTGAAGGTTAAGGCTTTCTTGTTTATACTTGATGTTTTCCTGTGGAGCTATCCATCACCAAATTCCAAAGAACATGAGCCCAATCCTCATGCTGTACAAATTAGCTAATTAATAACCATAAAATTTGAAGGAGACCATTTACACTATCTTAAGATCTCTTCGTGTCTTTAAAAAAAAGAACAGAAAGCAGAGGGATATTTTTACATACGAAGTATATTAAAAAAACCAGCAACACCAAAATCCAATCCTAAATGTCACAGCACACATTTATAAACATATATAGCTTGATTTTTATATCTGGCCAAAATAGTTCCAGCACAATGATGAGAAAATAGTTATTTTTCACTCCACCAACTTACACCACCCATGGTTTTTAGCCATTTTTTCCTCTTGTATGTCTTAAACCACGTCTCTGACCTTCACACAGCAGCCACTCTGGCAAGTGGGGAGATCTGTACAACTGCATCTCTGGTTGACGATCTCTTTCCCCAAATTTTGTTCTACACAACCGTACCCCTCATGAAATCTCTGAGGCACACACTGCTGCAAGATGAGGAGGGTATGTGTCACCACATGGGAATGCCTACTCTGCTGCTTGTACTAACAGATACTATGAATCTCCAGGCTGATTCAGCTATTTTTATTTTAAACTCAGTAATCGATTGGGACTCCGATCATTTTTCAGATTAAAACACTGAATTATATCATCAACAATTTATAAACAAGACAAAAACTGTAAAATAAACTTTTAAAACAATGAAAGGCACTTGTATTGTCCACCCCAGAGAAGCAAGAGAAAAAACTGGTGTGAATTGAAGGGGTGAATGATGAAAATTACTATGTCTTAGTGTTCCAGTGATACTCAGATGGCAAGAGAATAGCTGTGAACATCTGAAGTAAAGATGGCAAAAATTACACTGCTGAGAAATGACTGTAATACACATCAATCCAGCTCCTGTCATCTGAAAACAACTACTTTTCAGCTGTCAGAAAGGCACAAATGGGACATAAAATCTGGTAGATTTCTGTCGAGGACAGAGAGGGATAGATCCCTTGCCACCACAATATCTGCTGTCAAATTCTCAAGCTGCCAGGCCTTGAATGTAAGTTAGAAAGAATAACAGCTTTTTATGTGACCATGGTTACTACAGGACATTCACCTGTCATTGACCAGTGTGGCATAATGTCCCTCTCTTGTCTCCCTGAACAATTCACACTGTCTCTTTGCCTGTTTTCTCAAACACAACACACCAGGATGAAGTTGAGTTGATATCTGAACAGCCTGCAGGACTCTGAGCCCACTAAGGACGCTTCCACTCGTGAGTTGGCGGCGGGTGTTTCCAAAGCTTTCCTGCTGATCAGGTTGCTTGCCAGCAGAAGTGTTCACATTTGCCCATAGCTGTGATGAACAAGCTCTCTTTGGCTGCTTAATCTTGTTTTAAATCATGTTCCATGAAGGGACTAGCCGGGTGAGGTTGGTCCCTTCAGAAAGCAGAAGACGCCTGCTTGTCAGGGGATAGGTTTACTACTGGAAGTGGAGGGTCCGTGGCACAAGAGGAGAGCTTCTTCTAAGAGCAGTGAGCCCCCAGCTCATGCATAGACTGAGAAACTATTTAGAGGAATAGACAGTGGAAATCTGGGACTCTCAGATGGTAGTAATAAAACCCCAGGACCAGAAGGGATTGCTTTTTGTTTGTTGCAACTCAGAAATATTCTGTTTTGTTGGAAACCAGCTATAGGAGCAACCACGTACTTACAAGGATAGACGGGGCAGGAGTCACCTTGGCTACATCACAGCATGAGCACAGCCATGGTAAGCCAATGGCTCATTTTGCTCCCTGCTGTGTCTCCTACATCACAGGTGCAAAGCTGCAGTAAAATTGAAAGACTGTCAAAAGCATTCTGAAAACCTAAGGATTTATCAATCGCATCATCCTTATCCATATTTCTATTGAATTCTGGAAAGAACGGTAAAAGATTTGCAATGAAGAGCTGTTCTTTACAAAGAAAACCCATACTGACTTCTTCATTAAAAGAACCGAGGTCAGCTCTTGCCAATTAAATCAGATGTATCACATATCCATTAATTCCACTCTTTATTATAGTTTCTACTCATTTTCTCTTCATTTCTCATCTTTTAAAACAGACTTAATGTCACCTCTGAGTCCTCAGACACAGATGCAATTTAAGTAAAAGGGCATAGACCATGCTTAGTAATTCAGCTATTTCATCCTTGACTTCCTTTGGATCCCGTGAGTGAATACACTCCGGTCCTGAGGATGTGTGACTGTTCGTTTTTTCAGTCAGTTCCAGCATCCCTTCAGAATCACGTCAATTGATGAGTCCCCCATAAACAAAGATTTTTCAATAGGAATATCCCTCATTTCTTCTGCCATGAACGGTGATGCAGAAAAAGTTTCTACCACCTCTGAAATTGCTCTGTGTTCTTTGAGCATGTTTTTAACATCCTGTTCATGAGCAGACCCTACAAATTTTCTGGCAGAGCCTTTGTTTCTCATGAGTATTAGTAATACTTATCAGTAGTTTTGATTACTTTTGCTAGTTGCTTCTTCAGTGTCGTTACTGTTTCTTCTTTGTTTCTAGACATACAAAGGGTGTAAATATCTACATTCTTTCCTACCCAGTAATTTCCAGGTTCCTCTGCTTTAAAGCAACTGGTTTAGTCCATGTTCCATTAAAATCTTGTTTATTTGGGTTTTGAAACATTTCAGTCTTTGAGACATCACTCCAGGAAGAAGCCCAGGCAAAACATTCTCAGAGAACTGGCCAGTGTAAGGTCCCTTCATAATGCTGTTCTTCTACGTCCTATTAAAGGGTCTAATTTGATTTCCCAATTCTCCCAAGCAGGAGTCACCAGGAGTCTACCATCTGCACAGATCAGAAGGAAAAAACATGTTTCTGAGGTGCTTCAGGAATGTGTTTATTTTCAGCAGTTCCCAGTAAACAAAAAATGCTTCCAGAATGACTCTGACAAAACAATTTATGTTTAATTAATAATTGGATTTTGTTTTCTAATTTGCAAGTAAATATTTATTTGATGCTCTTGAGTACCTGTTCTTTTTCAGATATTGTACATTTTTTTGTCAATGATTCTTACACCCACCAGCCTAAATCTCAAGAGAGGACATCTGTTGCTGAGCTGTCTGCGTGTAAGCCTGGACTTCCATCTGAAGAAACTACACAGGAAATCAGACTCTACTGTCCAGTTTGGTCTTGATATCCATGCAACATCTAAAAGTTCCAGGTCTCGCCGCTTTAAAAGAATATACCAAAAGTTCTTCACATCTGTGAGCGATAGCCTACTGCATGAAGGAAGCAAATACTGAAGGATGAATTCCATTACTAACGAGGGACAAGTTCCAGACTGCATTCACCTCAGAGACAGTAGCTGTAATCTGGATTCCAAGGGGCAAACCCTTCGCTAGAAAAAACTGGAAATCCCATTATTCATCTCTGTTCTGCAGCTACCTCTCATGATGGCTGTCCCAGGAAACGGTTATGATATGGAGGCTTCTGAATGTGTGAGCTCAAATGAGATGACATTTTAGAAGCAGTTCTTGGAAACAAAATTAACCACAAAAAAATTCCCAAATGTAGCATTCATTTAAAATTATTTAGTTTCCCTTCAGTCATTTATTTATACACAAACAAGCCATCCTCACTCATCCTATATAAGCAGACATAAACAAATTAATTAATTGTTTTCTACAACAGCCTTAAAAAGGAAAGAGTGAGAGAGATTTTCTGCTCCTAAGCACTCGGAAACTGCTAATATAGGGACTTGATAATTGCCAGAGTAACAAGAAAGAAGCAAGTCTTAAAATGGAAACAGACATAATATTTCTTTGAATTGCAGGATATGCGTTAGAAATTTAATCATTCTTCACTTGACGAGGCTAACAGGAGAAAGTGTTATATCCGTAAGATAAATCATATGGTAGAGATAGAGGCCAAACAGTAAAAATTTCAAAACAGTGGTTTTACCCCGTTCATGGTATGTGTTTCATTTGTCCTTGATATTCCTTTTAAAAGGTTATTCAATACTCTTTTGTAAACATTCTTCAAATTTCCAGCTAAATTTAATTAACAACCAGTTCCAACCAATCTGATTTGGTGCTAGTTCTGTCCTCTGTGCAAGTAACTCTATTCTATCATCAGTGATACATTTATGGAAAGCAGCTGCTCTCAGTCTGGGTTGAGCTCAGCAGTCTCTTCTGATCACACTGGTTATTCCCCAGGTCTCGCCATTTTCTTCCCTCTGAACCACACATTAATCACCTTCCTGGGTCATCATATGCAAATGAGTGATTGGGTTGCGGAGACACTTCAAATTAAAAAGATTTTGCAGTGCCCATTCATGGATTGCTTTTCTCAGAGACTGTGTGTCTCTGACAACAGCAATCAGTAACAGAGCCACTGTTACAGTGTGGTCTGGTCCTTCTCCTCAGTCATTTCCCATGGATGAGCTGACTTTTAAAATCCAAGTACTCAAATGAGCAAACTTACATGCCATTTAATCTACCTCCATCTCATTTCATCTCCTATTAATCTACTTGCTTCCTCCTGTGTTACTTTCTTCTATGGAGATCTGATCTTGTCCAATTGTAACAGGAGGGGTTTCCTCATCACATTTCTAATTTTTGTGCCAAGGTCGCTACTGAAAATATTAAACAAGGTTAATCTGGAAAATACTCAACAAGAACCCCAATAATCTCCTTCTGTCCAGCCAGATATTTTCCCTTTCTACTTTTCCTATTGCCATTGCGCCCCTAACCAACTTCTTACTACAGTTACACGGTTAAAGTCCTGCACTTTAATTTCCAACTTTTGCACCTAACTAAATTCTCATGTGCCACTGTCCTGGTTTCAGACAGGAACAGGGTTAATTTTTTTGCAATTGCTATGAGGGGCTAGGCCGGGACCCTGATGTTATTTGATACCACCTCACATCACTGCCAGGGGAAGCAGGGAAAGGGGCTCTCTCTCCTCTCTGAGGAAAAGGGCCCTCCTTCCAGTGTCACAAAAGAGCTGATCGGTATTGCTGGGGGTTTTCTGTATAAATTGTTTCTTTGTCTTATACCTCTTGTTACTACTATTGTTGCTATTGCTGCTCATTTTCTTATCTTGTTGCTGTTTCCAGTAACTTGTTCTTATCTCACCCCGTGATCTTTGCCTTTTGTGCTTTCAGTTGGAGTGGGAGGGGAGCAGCAGCATGGTTTTAGTAGGACTACTAAATTGGAGAATACCGTCCCTAAGCCACGACACACTGCTTGGTTGACATCCAGATAGATGGTTTCATTCCCCTTTCTCTTATCTAGAAAACCAAATATCATATTAAAGAAAGTTAGTCATTTCTTTTTCACAACATCCATGTTCGGTAAACCCCATAAATGTTTCCTATTCACAGTGACATACAAATTAGAAAATTCCTTTGGAACAAATTCCATTAAAAGGGGGAGAAGCTCTTCATTCTTGAAAAGCAAGTCAAACTGATGAGTAAAAATATTCATGTAGACTAGGGAGAAACCCAAATGTTCATTGTTTCATCTCTTACATGCATGTGTATGCAACACTTTGCTTTGACATTGTTTTTGAGCCAATTTGAACTGAAATTCCAAGGAGAGCCAAATTTGTTAACAGTAAATAAACAGAGGAAGGGAAGATCCAGGAGTGTTACACAGGGAAATCGCCTGTTGCTAAGAGCTGCTCTTGTCAAGAGAATAGAGATTTGCATAGCACATCCCTCCCTGTGACAGCAATGGATGTATATTCCCAAATCTCCTGAAGGATAGAAATAAATTACATCTGATCCAGAGGGATACATTATATACTTGCTCACTTGCATACATTTTGAAAAGAATTTGTATAGAAGTTTAAATAAAAACAGGCAAGCAGGTACAGAGCCTGGTACAAGACTCTTGCTTTGAATACCTAAGTTCTACAGCAATACAAAGTATTATTCTCATCCTTAATAATATCATAAGCACTTCTATAACAAAGTCCAAAATTAAAGATAAAAGTCAGTTTTGTAGCAAGCTGCAACATTAAGTAAGGCATATGGAAAATGCCTCAAAGACTCAGTAAAACCCTTAAAGGCATATATCTTGTGTGATCGGTATTTGAGAAACCAGTAAGAAAGTTATCTCTGTGTAATAATAAGCTGGTAGTGAAGTATTTTTCCTTTCTACACCAGCTGAGGTAGTTACTCATGGTAGGGAAAGCAAGAGCAGCCTATTTCATCTGTGTCAAATACAGAACTGTCTTTATCCATCATTTTAAATCAGACCTCAGGCATATCTATACATGTTTCCGATGCCTACCCACTTATAGATCTCAGCAGCTTCCACTCCAGAGAAAGTGTTCTTCTTCCTGCTGCAATGTGAATACAGTTCTGTCCCTACATCTATAAGCCACTGTTGGTTTCCTTAGGTATTTTGTTTGCAGCATTAGAAATTAAATGACCTCTCTTAGAATTTCAAATAAATAAATAAATCCCCATGTCATTCATCCTATCTCTCTTCAGAAAAAACCCATAACCTCCTTTTAAAACAAAAGCTATATTCTGACCAGCAGACTTCTGCCACTTCAGGTGAGCTGCGCCTCTCATCTTGCAAAGGTCAATGCAGTGCAGTGAAATGACAATGGCCCACTCTCTTACGTTATTTTTTTAGAGTATCATCATCCCACAGCAGCCAAGCAGCAAGGCTGCTCAGAGCAGCATTCCGTACTGGGTAACACATCGTCATGGCAACCAAACAAATGGGTCATCCCACTCCCGCTCGCTTCCATTGTTGCACAGCGTGCGAGAGAAATCACAGCACGAGCGGGAACGTGTCTTTGAGCTTCTGTGAGACTGAGCCAAGTTCCCTTCCCAATCTGCTCTTGGGCATGGTGTCTCTTGGGGAAGCACTGGGCCTGTGTGCCTGCTCAGGGGCATCACATGCACAGGTCCATGAGCTCAGCAGGCAGACAACGACTCAGGAGCAAAAGCAATTCCCAGGAAACAGTAATGATCTCCTCTTCTCCTATACATTACTAAATAGCGAGAAACACACTCTAAAACAATGGCGATAAAGTGGGGGTGGCTGAGCCAAGTCTCATGATGGAACACCTGGGCAATGTGGCGATTCAGTGGGACACGTGGATGAAGGAGTTTGATGAAGATTGTGAAGGGGCGTGTCTGTTGAACACTTTCTTCCAACTATGTCTGTCCTGTGCTTTTCTCACTGCTCCAGTCTTGTTCTTCTTCCACACAGTTCTTCTCATTCCCATTCTTTCCTGTACTCTGTAACAACCCTTTGCTGCAACTTCATCTTCTACTCCTACGATCCTATAGGCTCACACCCACCCTGGCACTCTCCTAGCTTCTGACAGGACAGTTTCTGAATCACTCATCTCTCACACTGCAAGATACTTTCTCTCACAGGGCTTTGCTTTCAGACAGATGAGAACTTAATCAAGTTTACAGCTATTCCAGCTGGAATTGTGTATGCCAGACATCTGGATGAAGAAATTATTTTCTTGAAGTTTACGTAATTACTGTCAGCCAAAATTCATAAAATGTTTCCAAGATTCAGTATAGGGTTGACATGGACATGGGCCAAAATTATGGTAATTATTAAAAAATTTAAACAATTTTCCCACACTTTGCCCTATCCCCATGGTACGGAGCAGGGATGTGCAGTTTATCAGGACATGCTACAGTTTTCTTCAGAGCATGATTCCTTTTTACTTATGAATACCTGTTCTTTTCCAAATAAGATATAACCCCTGAAAAAATTGTCATTTGCACATCTCAACAGAAAATTCTTAATGTTTGCAAGATAAGACCTCAACAGGTATTGTTTAGGCAGTGGATGTTGCAGGCCAGAGACTGAAGTGCAGTGTTCCCCAAGGAGAGGATGAGACTGAGGTAGTCTGAAAATGGTAAGCAGGCTCTAGAGATGGGAGGTGAATCAAGAGGAAGACCAAGACCAGTAAATGAGAAGATGAGTTTAAGATAACGAGCAGAACCATAAAATCATAAAATGTTAAAGGGTTGGGAAAGACCTTAAAGATCATCCAGCTCCAACACCCCTGCCATGGGCAGGGACACCTTCCACTAGACCAAGTTGCTCAAAACTCCATTCGACAACCTTGAACTCTTCTAGGGATGGGGTATCCACAACTTCTCTGGGCAACCTGCATCAGCGCCTTATTACCCTCACGGTAAAGAATTCCTCCTTATATTTAATGTGAGTCTACCTTCTTTCAAGACATTAGCCCTATGTGCTGGTTTGAAAGCAAACCAGTGAGAGACTCCAAGTCAGAAATACAATTTAATAGAAAAAAATAAAATAAATGCAATAATACAAAAAGAAACCACTGACAGAGTCAGAATACAACCTGACACCCTGTCAGTCAGGGTGTTGGTAGCAGTCTGATTAAATGGTGGCTGCAGCCCTCCTGGAGTGATGTTTCTGTTGAAGCAGGGATCCTGTAGAAAAAGGTCTGGTCTTCACCTGGAAGTCCACTAGTAGCTCTTATCCTCTGGGAATCCACTAGGTAAGGGCTACCCTTGGTGTTCGAAATCTCAGTTTATACCCAGGATGGAATGCTTGGTTCCTCCCTCTGGGCGGAGCATCTCCCAATGGGATAATGCTGTGAGACCGCATGGCCCATTAACAGAAGATATCCCCCTAGAGGGAGGATGGGTCACGGGAGAGATAAAGAACCCTGCCCCACCTGGTTTCAACAGCTGGCCCATTAACAGGAGATAGTCCGGAGGGAGGAGGCAAGGAACACCACCCCACCTGGTTTCAACAGCTCATGAAGATGGTAACAGAATACACTGCAACCCAGGACACCCTATCACCAACCACCTTGATATTGAGTCCCTTCCCATCTTTCCTCTAGAAGAAAAAGATGGCTCAAAGCCAGTGGGTAGATATTTTCAGAGTGTGAACAAATGAGAAGAAACAAGAAGGGTTCTGGATTTTATGATAGTCCCAGATACTGGAGAACTTGGACTGGATGGGGAAGCAGATTGTGCTAAGGGACCCTGTAGAGAAATAGAGCACAGTGCAGATTTGCAGCTGAAGAACCACTTAGGTGAGAACAGGAAGGTACAGGACACAGCCAAGGGCAGTGAGAGGAGAAGTAAATGAAGAGGCTCAGCTGCCCAGAGAGCAGTGGTGGAGCGGGAGGACCAAAGGAGAAGAACAACATGAAGTCCAGGAAAGCAGAAAGTGGTAATGTTTCTAAAGGAACACTGATGTGAGAAATCCAGGAAAGCAAAATGGAGACTGAGCTATAAAATACTCTAATGAAGAAATGCTGGAAACATGGGGCAGAAAGGATTGATCTTAAGGAGAAACAGCAAGAACTATGCCTGGAACAGAGTGAAAAATTCACATCTTGCCATTCACGTGCTCTCAGCAAATATGTGTAAAACTCCTCAGCAAATTGCTTCATCAAGAATGATGATTTGCCATGACCTGGAGTTACCTCACCAGCTTCAAGCTGCAGAGTTCTGTGAAGTAACTGTAGTTGTTGCCAACATGCAAGCAAACCACGAAGACACCATGATATCACATTATGGGATATTCTGCTCCTGTTTCTGATTTAAAAACAAACATACCATCAAAAAACGGAAAAAGGCAGAATATTACCTGCAAGCTACTTTTAAAACATCACGAAGCTCACAAAACATTGGCAATGCACTTCTTGCACTTCCCTCTGCAATCTTTTTTCAACCCGCTTGTATGGCTTTTTATGGTGGAAGGTTTGCATAAATGTTGTGGAGTTTAATTGCAACAGGAATCAGGGCTCAGTTTAATGGAACAGCATGTTGTGAAAATGAGCCGTGGCTGTGCTGTGAAAGGTACCCAGGCCACAGGCCCACAGGCCAGAAGCTCTGCACAGAGGAAAGCAGGAGGAGAAAGACTGACCTTCGCTCTAAAGCTTCTGCAGAATTATGTTCTATGGTGCCTCTCTCCATGATATTGCCTACAATGCCAGGCAAGTCGCTAGAGCCAAACTATTCACGTGTGGCAATTACATCTACTCATTATCTGGGTCTCTCACTTGAGCCTGAATTGATAAGGTGTTATGCTTTCACCACCGCCTTTCATGTCTTTGAGAGCTGTGCTTTGAATGTCTAATGTGCTAAATGCGCTGCAAGAAAGTCTTCTATTGGCAACACGGAACAAGCGGGAACTGGCCTTTTTTAGCTTCTTTTGTTTCTCAATCCTCCAGATATAAAATGGATGTACTAGTACTGCCTTATGTTACAGAGATGCTCTGAAAATATGTTCATTTCTATTTCTGTAGCTGTTGGATGCTAATACAAACAGCATGAGAAGTCTCAGAGAAAGTTCAACAACTCTTTAGAACAGGTTTTGAAAAACGCAAGAGGTAAGGCACAGGAGCCACATGAGTAAACAAAATACTGAAAAGCTGTTTAAAAAGTGAGCACTCAATCAGGCAGATGTGCCATGAAAAAACACTGCATGTAAGGATGAGATTGCAGATGGAATTAGAAAGCATAATCACAAAAAGCCAAATTAAGTTTGCATGTGGGTCTTAATTCTTGCCTCATTTCCCATCTGTTGAGGGCTTGACTATTCAGCCTCAAAAGCAATATAATAATATCACATTGCAGAGGTTTTGTACATACTCTTACTTTCTGCAACAGACACAAACAAATGCTGAAGCAATCAGAAAGCGACATCCCTCAGAGCCGTGGGGATAGTGAACTCTTCCCTGGATCGTCGTGGTCAAGTTATTTGCTTGTGGTTGTGTCCTAGTTTGTTGTCCCGCTTTCGATATTGTGTTCTTTCACATTTTTTCTGAGTTAAACGTACCTCTCGATCTATTTATTTAGTCCCCTGTGCAGACACATTACAGTCCTGATGGCAGTTGCAAGATCTGTAATGCAACACAAATGTTACATCATCTTGGTATTGTCAAAATTACCCAGAGCCCATCACAGGGACTGGTATTTTAGAAATGCAATGTAAAAAGACAGCCCTTGAATTCAGGAATTTATAAATGCAAAATAAGACACGACTATAGAAATAAGACACAAACACATAAGAAAGACACAAGCAGATGAAAAAGTAATAAAATACAGTACTCATATCAGAAAAAAATCAGTGGTTCTCTGCATTTATGAAAACATAATTGAAAGCATTGTCGTGTCTTTCATATCAGAGCTGCTTTACAGTGCTTTCCGAAGTTGCACTTAAAGGGAGAGCTGTTTATTCTCTTCCTTGCCACTGGAGGCTTTTACCTATAGTAAGAAAATGCAACCCAGCAGTCATGTAATATATCACAGATTCTTTGTTCTGTTTCCAGTTCCCAAAGCCTTGTTGTGTCCTCTGTTTTATGACAATCTAAAAACTTGATGTCATAAGGTATAACAAGGAGACTAGAGCAAAATCTACATTATAGTAATGGTGAGCATAACTAAATCAGAAAACAAAGGGATTCAATGTTACTGCATTATGAAAGAGAACAAGATTCAAAAGATTTATGACACATTTCTGTTTGAAGATTCAAAGGGAATAGTGGGAAAATTACACATTTGAACAAAATGCCTAAGGATTATTGCACTTGGAAGAGAAATGTCATAATTGTGCATACATTGAAATTCACAAGCAATATGAAGATGAAACTTTTAATTAATTTACAGAAGACCTGCAAGAGTGAGTAATGTAGAGCTACCATAGTTCACGCTAGCAGCAATAAAGATTATAAAAAACAAACATAAAAATATCGCTGTTCCAAGAACGTGAGCACACGGACGTTCCAGCAGAAGATCCATAATTCATATTAGTTCAGGAAACTGAAACTGTGCCTGCTTCTGACAAAAAGAACCAGTATTTTCCTTGCCAATACCCACCATTGGAAATTCAGAATGCAAGGGAATTCCACATTTAGTTCCAGTTTTTAACATGGCCAGTACAAATAGCTCCTTTTCTTTTTTTTGCCTAATTTCTTTCTCCTCTTTCCCAGTCTGTGGTTCACTCCAAAGGTGAACCTTATTATTAAGGTTCTTATAATTACATATAATAATAATTAGAAGAAGGAGAGATGCAGAAGACCATGATGCATACCTGACTTAGCCACAAGTGTGAATTTGAACTAGTTACTTTATTTCTGTGTGCCTCAGCTTTTCTCTCTGTGAAATGCAACCAACAACAAACCAGTGCAAAAGCAGGATCTCAGCAAACTCATTCTTGCTTGCCAAGTTATCTTTACATGATTTGCAAAAATCCTGTCAGTTAGATCTGATTTGGGAAAAACAAACCACAGTTAATTCAGCCTTGCTTTGGCCACCTCACTTAATCTTCACCACTAAGGAATGGAGGTGTTTCAGGCACAACAACAATTACATTCTTGCTTAATTAATTTCTCACGTTAATCTCAAACCACGCTTTATAAACTAATTCCTATCACTGAGCATTCTACATTAATATGTACTAAGCACTGGATAAACTTACTGAAGTAATTAATTTGTTTCACACTGGAATTACAGGGCAAAAAGTCACGCTTTTTGTTATGCAAAGATTTTCAGGCTTCCTGACTGCAAGCGTTTACCAGCATTAACAATTTAAAATATATTATTGTGGCACCATTAACAAATATTTGTCCTTCACTTGCAAATTCTTTCGAGATAAAGCTAGAAAGAAGAAAAAGTTCCTGGGAAGTGCAGAGCTGAGACTTGAACTGAACCGAAGGAAACAGGTTGTATATCTTTGTGAAAATTACTTTCTTGATATTACTTGTGTATAAAGGGTTGAAAATTTTCCAATCTCTATTTTTCTTGGCCTTGGTGCTAGACTGACGGAAAGAGCTCCTGGCTATGGCAAAAAGGACTGCTTCTGGCATTCTCTGCTTTATTATTCCCCTCAGATATTCCTTCTGTTTTGGGTTCTGTTTAATTCTCAAATGATTATTTTTATGGCACCAATTGTTATAAAATCTTATTCTCACATTTACAAGTGGAATGATACTCTTGAGGCAGTTTCTTCTTGTGTCCCTTACCCAGGAGGAAAAAATGCATTGATAGAAAACAGTAGAAATTTCATCAAAACTGATCATTTTCAACTGATGGTTATATAATATCCTGTAACAAATTAAAGATTAAATAGACCTAGACAAAATGCAAGGTAATCATAATAATGCAAACAGAACTTAGTTTAGATTCCGTTTTATAGCTTAACGATATCATTAGAGAGAGCAATGAAAACCATAACGATAAGAAGCCACTTTAACAAAAAAGTAGCAGAAGAAAACCTAATTAGAAACAGTGGGGAAAAGGACAGAATTGTACAGCATAGAGATGTTTATAATGCAAGAGTGGAGAACTAAAAAAAATAAAAATTAAATGGGACTATGACAGAGTTAAGCTCACCTGATTTCTAGAATTAGTAGATGCATGTGAAAAAACCCCCAGAAATTTGAGAAAATAAACATATATTTTGGAAAAAGCTGAACAAAAAACAACCAACCAAACAACACAGGGTAGAGCAATGATCTAGTCTCTTTGTCAGAAAAAAAAATGAATCAAAACCACCGGAAACGTTTTTGGCATGTGATGGAATCAGCAGAACATACCCATATGTGAGGGTGTATAAATAACAACAATGGATCTGTTAGAGCTTGTATATAATGGAAGTAAATGCAGCATCTTCCCTTTAAAATGGCACAAAATCAGAGAAAGAACTAAGACTGAAAATAACAGCTTGCTTCTGTAGTTTGCAAAAAACCCAGCTGAGATCAAGACAAAATCAAAGACTGAATAGTAACTAGAGTTCTGACAGCAGTAATGAGTCTAGAAAGGCATGTGGATTGTTTCTCATTTATTTTTTGCCACCTTAAGCCTCCATCAGGGCCAGTTCAAAGCTTTAAAAACAGCAGGCTCCTCTAAGTATTAGAGTTCAGGTTGAAACTGTTAGTATCAGAACACACCGGAATCTTCAGAGTGTAAAAGTTGTAAATTGTCAGAGTACCTCTTTTTTTGTTTTGATAAATGACAATTTTATAATATATTTCTTCATGCATTTATTTTTCTGTTATATACTTCCCCTAGATCTGTTTTCTTTCCTGCTCACTCTCCATACATAGCTGTCATATAGAGAGATATATTATAAAAACTAAATTTAAATAGATTATACACACACTCAGAAATATATAGCAATGCTTTCTCTTTCTGGATTATTCATATATTTTCCAAAAGACCTGAACAGTGGTTCAATGCTGAATTTCCTCCCCTCTCAAACATTTAATCCTTGATGGCTCTCTATCATTTCAAACTCCGTGTAGATAAAACTAAGCTATTCATTTTGATATATGTCTGTCTTGCAGTGAATTGTCCAATTTTCTTTATAAATATCCCTTTCAGCAAGAAGGCAGAATAATTTATTCAGTCAATTCAGAAAACCATAAGAACATTGTGCCTTAATAGAGATTGTTTTTCCCTCTCTTGCTCTGTCCCCTGTGTACACACAGTCAGCCCCTGTCCAGAAATGTAGTCTCAGATCTAGTTATGTTTTATGTAGGAAGTAAAATTATTTTTCTAGCCTCAGGCAAGTACTTAAAGATATATTTTGAGATGCAATACTACTAACAAAGCAAAAAGAAATGTTCTATTTACTGGCTGACTATTTAGAATCTACACTTGTATTCACTGCACCAAATCTTTTACACCGCAGGAAAACACAGCAAGGTGATGTGATTTACAAACTGAACATTATCTGCACCTCTAAGCTGGTACGGCATGTTGGATGTATTGGACATGCTACGATAAAAACTTCCTAGTTACTGTTGACATCTGTCAGGCTGTCAAGTACCTTTGAAAAACCCCTAGGATTCAGGCCCTTTTTAACATCAGTTTGCAAGGGAATGTTTGCCTGACCAAAAGATATTGCAGGACTGTAAATGATGGCTTTGAAAGGGACACCTTGGATAACCCAATCCAGACACCTGCTTCAAGCAATGACGGTTTTACATTAGTCTCCCCATAAGTGTACTTAAGGTTTCTTTAAAGACACCTAATTCATTATTTTGCCTCTACTCTGGTGACAAATTGTCATACTGTCTGATCAACCTCAGCGTTAAAAGAAAATTTCTATATACTCAGGCTAAATTAATCTTTCTTCCAAGTACAGTACTGGCCATTACTTCTGTCTACTACAAGTTTTTGCATTTTTAGCTTTCCTGTTTTCACACATCATGATGGATCTGTCTTTTATAATTTCTCTGCTTTTATACTAAAAAATCTTGCCATGATTCTCACACTGTCGTTCAAGGAACCTGTCTATGTTATTCTATACTTCAAGTACAGGCAGCCCACTGCTACTACTATGTAAAATGACAGTGATACTCTTCCAGATCTTTGAAAAATGCCTTTGCTTAGATTTCTTTAAATACAGGTGTATTCTTTTTAGTAACCACTTTGGATAGGATTTCATTTTTGTTTGCATTAGTGACAGAATCGCATTTTTTTGAATATATTTTATTTTGTTCCTATGCTCCTCCAGTTTCTCATCTTTCGTGCTGTGAATAGTAGGATGGAAAAATTACTAGAAGAATAAAGGCTTTTGCTGTTGTCTTGCTTTGCTTTTTATGTAGTATTTTCTTGACCCTGTATTTTAATTGCTAAGTTCATGCATCTAACAGAGTAAAGACTTTGAATGTAGAATCTTACTGAATATTTCAAATTTCTACATTTAGATCTATTTCCTCAAAATATCAAAGAAGGGCTAGACTATGATCTCAGGGATGGCAAAATCTCTGACACTCCTAACACAGAGAAAGGGGAAAACCACATTTATTTTTTGATCAAGTCTGCTACAGACAGTGGAAAGCTGCTCCAGTGATGAAAGTTTTGCCTCAGTCTTCAGAGCAGTCAAGGTTTCAAGTAATGTATTTTCCAAAACAGCTGGCAGAATCCTCTGTGCTATAGTAATTGGGTGATAGATAGCACTGAGCTACTGCTTTGACAACAGTTAGAGAGGGAGGCTGTGAGGATTTTCAGTACTAGGCAAGGGAATGAGTTTGGCTTTAACTTCTGTAAATTATTGCTGTATATTTTAGCTCTACGCATTTTGGCTACTGTTCCAATGGGGAAAATTTACCATGCTAAAAAGATATATATATATTGGCAATCTCTAGCTCGCTGGTGATAGCTGCAACTTCAGTGTGCAGTGAAATCTATTCTGCGAAGAAAAACTTTCTGATTTATGCGCCCTGATACAGACAGAGCCGGACGAGGTGCCCATCTCCCCACTGACGTCTGCAGGCATTCACCTGCTGTCTTTTGTGAGGGCAGAAACACGTTTTTGAAAAGGGTATGGTGACAGTAGAAACAATGTCATGTTTTTCTTGTCAGTCACCTGCCAGCACAGTGCACTGAGTCAGCTCACTGAGAAGCCAGAGGCAGCAGAAGTCAAGCTGGAATGGGGGGACAGATGTCACTGTGCATCACACGGCAAGGGTTAGAGGGAAAGGAGAGAGGCAGAGGATGTTCTCAAACCCAGCAAGTTTGTAGGCTGGTTCAGCCCCTCTGGTCCCAGCACACATAAGGATGGGACAGCCTTGCAGAAAGAATAAAAAATAGTTCCTTAGGGCTCCAGCTGCATCTGATGAGCTTTCTTCTAATGGACAGCACTAGTCATTGAGTACAAAGTTGTAAAATCAGGTAACAGAGCCTAAAACTTCATGCCTGTGTACATTCATGGCTGATGAGATCACTTCAAGGGAAGAAGGATAAACATCTCCATGATAGAGTTTCTGATACAGTCATTCACAAAGTGCCAGGGCACTTCCCCGTAATTGATATTTTCCCCTTTCTCTTTACAATATGTATAAGGGTGGTACAAATTAATCAAAGTTATTTCACCCACTCATGTGAGGCCTCACATGGTTTATGGTTTCTTTGTGACACTGCTGATAGCCTCAGATTCCAGCTACCAGAGTTTGCAGGGGCCCTCGGGAGCTGTAATACCCATGAATTGCTCTGTGTTTCTTGTCACTGATGCAGATTCTCCATCCCTAGATTCTTGCAACAACGAAATAAAAATTTGATTGTACTTCTCTCCAGTCAAAAAGTGTTACAGTAGTAGGCAAACAGGACCTTGGGAGTACAAGAACTCCTAGCCAGGACATAACCTCAAGGATTTCTTGTTGCTTCTGCATTTTCAGACTTTGCAAAATTACTTTCATGTAGCTGACCAGAAGGATGAAGAACTCTGTTTCTATGTTCAATGTACAAAAGGAAGTTCTTGCCAAGTTAAATTCTCAGTCTCAGTCTGCCTTTTCCAATATCTCAGTCCTTGAACGCGTTCCTCATTCCTGTCTAAGAACGCAGGATAGTTGTGTGCCATTTTCTTGGAAGAAACGAAGAATTGTATTCGTTTCTGGGCAAGGATCCGTAAAGACTTTTTCTGGATTCAATTGTTACTGTCAATTTCTTGGATGACCTGATGCCCCTGATTCCTATAATAAGTTCCAATGGATATCTCCCAAGATTTCCATGAAACTATCTGTTTCCCAATAATCACAGTTAGGAGATCACTAGACCAGCACTTCTCAATCTGTACTCACCACTCAAGTATTTTTAGGTGAAGAAATAAGTACAATCTTTGTACCTCGGCTGATCTCCATATCTAGAAATCTATTACATGAGATTCTTCCCTTTCCAATTTCTAACACAAAGACCCAAAAAGGTAAAAAAAAATAAGGTTATCCTGAGTAGAAATCACTAAGATCTGAAACACAAAACACAGTTACTGTAATTTTCAAGAAGTATTGTGAAGATGATGGAGATTTGGATGAGAGTGCTTTTGGCAGTAAACAAGCTAAGTAAAAATGATTTTCAGCTTGGTTTACTCAGGTGGAAGGAGGGGAGAGGAGAGAATTAGCCTGGATTTACAGAATGCTGGGTTTCTGTTCTGAAATTATTTTTGGATTAGTATCTGGGCAGATTCTGTTCCAACAGATAGACTCTAAAAGAAAAGGATTATGACCTCTTAGAAATAAAATTAGCAAGTTTAGTTTAGACAACAGTTAAAGAAAGTAGAAGAGATGGGAAAATTGAGATTTTTCCCATTTTCAGCAATCTAAGAGGCACCCCTGAGATGCAGGAGAGTAAGAAGTAGAGTTGTTCTAAAAAGTAGGTAATTTTTGCTTGACAGTGTATCTATTAAAAAAAAAAGCCTGAAAAGCAAGGAGAGTACAAAAATGGAAGTTCGCAATGGCCATTATAGCATCGTACGTAGCATTGTGAGAACCAGATTTTCCTAATGATTTTTTGTAAGATGTCAGTTTTGAACAATACAGCAGGTATTCAACAGTTATCTCAGAAAACAGAAGAAATGTGTCATCACATGTCAGCGTATCTATTTACAATGCAAATTAGGGCAGATTATTTGACATTGATGAGTGTACGGATAAAGCCTATGAATTCGACAGATTCTTTACTCTTAAGGTCTGAAGAAAAAAAAATACAAGGAGAAATTTCTAGGATAGAAGGCAGAAAGATTAAAGCCTTCCTTTACTAGTTGGTTGAGGTAATACAGGAATATCACTGAAATCACAGAATGCTTGGAACCTTTTTAACCACTCAGGTTATCTCTTGGTCCGAAAAGCCATAAAAGGTCTAACATAGCAGGACTTCTACATCAGCAAGCAGAGTACTTACCACCTAAGGGAAGAATAAGCAACCTTGGGCCAATCAAAACATGAGTGTGAACAAATAACTAAGAATAAAAACAAAATGAACAGACAAAGAGCTTCTACTATTTACCCTACAAAAGCACAGGCTCGCTGAAGGGCAGAGTAAAGCATCAAGGAGTCATCATTACCGCTCCACATTCTCTAGGGTGTCATTGACAATACCCCAGCAAGGCTTGGTCTGGTGAGCTACGGCAAAAGCTGTGAGGCAAAGTAACCTTTTCAAAACAGCAATATTTCAGTAAAAGAAAAGCAAGACAAGCAGAAAAGGCATGGAGGCAATCTGTGCCTATAGAGACAGATAGGCACAGCTTATCTCGGACACCAAAGCTTCTGGAGGGTTTTGAAGAAGCGGTGTCTGCCTCTCACACCTCACTCTTGAGTGTTCTCTTTTAACCCAACCCTCGTTTTCTACTCTTCCTTTTTCCATCCTTCGCTTCCTTCATTCTTGGTTAAAACTACAAGGCAGCATTGCTAGCAGCAAACTTTTTCAACCTATGTGACAGCATTGTCTTGAAATACCACTACATGGACTATCTGAAGCTAATGAGTGCTTTCCATTGTGTGCATTTTCAGGCAGGTAATCTTGAATTAGCCCATTGTAATTCTAGAGGAAAAGCAGATGGCTGCATAGTTTTCTCACCATAGTATAAGGATCTCTAGTTGCTTCACATAAAAGCAGACAAATTAGTAATGAGGTCTAGTAGAAGAAAGTACTGCATCAGCAGGCAAAAAACAGGTCCCCCAGGAATCCTAAAAACCAAGCAGAACTTCTTTAAAAGAAGAAAACAGTGAACTAGAAGGAAGACAAAGAATAAGAAATAGCCAGTTTATTTCCTTAAGGGACGGCGCAAAGGAAGAATAAAGAGATATAAAAGAGAAATGTACAGTCACGGAATAAAATGCAGAATTTAAATCGCCCCGTGGTAAAAGTAATGCTTTCTCTTAATCTGTTCCGTGACTGCTAAAGGTACAGTTTGGGGCGTTTTGGTGGGGTCTTTTTTGAATTCTCAAGCCTCAGAAACCTAACAGTATTTTATTTTCCCTGGCTTCGCCGGGTCTTTCCTGAAAGAGTTGGAGCTCTGATGGGAACGACTGAGAATTCTTTAGATTTCTAAAGACAAGCCCCAAATTAGCTCTTTGCGGACAGCCAGACTAAGTTTTAGGGAGACCAGAGGCGTGCTTAACACTCCCCCTCTCCCCAGACCTCCCTTCTCCCGCGCCCTCGCAGGATTCCTCCCCTCGCCCGCGGCAGGAGCCGAGCTGCTGGAGCTGCTGGAGCTGCTGGAGGTGCTGAAGGTGCTGGAGGTGCGCGGCTCCTCTGGCCGCCCCCGGGCAGGAGCGCGGCTCGGAGTGGCGGCGCTGGCCGGGGGCTGCCCGGCCCC
>VZTA01024011.1:0-41431 GCA_013398855.1 Mohoua ochrocephala | reverse complement strand
CGCCGCCGGCATCCTCGGCTGCTGCTGCCTCCTGCCCCTCGTGCTGCCCGCAGCCCCAGGTAAGGCCGGCGAGGCGGGCGCCGGGGCACCGCGCTCCTCTGCCCGCCGGGCTCCTCCGCCGCGGGAAGTGTCGCGGGAGGGGAGGCGAGTTGGGAAAGTTTTGGGAGTTTGCCGGGGCCGGGCGGGCAGCGGCGATGACGGGAGCCCTCCCGGAGTCCCGAGATGGCAAAGGCTTCCCCAGCCCTCGCTCCAGCCAGGGATGCTGGTGTGGTCGGGAAGCTTTTCCTTGGCAGCGGACGGAGTGGATTTCTCCTGCCATTGGCGTAGGCTGTCAGTGGCTAGCGGTGGTGTTTCAGAGGAGCGTTGCTTGATGCAAATGCTTAAACAAACAAACAAAAACTGCGACTGAGATCTCTTCTCCTTAAATTACGTTACTTATGCATGATTTAATGAAAATCATTATTTTCATCCGATGTAGGGTTGAAATGAATTCGGCACTTTTATTGTAAGTAGTTTTAAATTGATTTCTTTTTTCTGACTAAAAGTACTTTTGTGTTTCAAGTAGTTCTGAAACAATGCATTTGGAGTGGCATGTCGTGAAACGACATCCGTGAATTTGCTCTGACATTACGCTTTTAAGACAGTGTATATTACATACACTTTGCGAGTGCTAAAGTGACTTTGTATTCTTTTGTGATTAATTCTTTATGTCATTTCACTTGCCCTATAGGAACATTCTGTAACATGTTCCAGATTAGGTTAATTTAGAATTTTATGTTTCAAAAATGTGTTTGAAGAAAAAAGAACTGGAACATTTTGCAGTCTGGGTTCTTTTAAAACATCAGTAATGTGTATAGGACATGATGTGGGGGTTTTTGTGCTGATTTTTCTGGTTTGATGTTATAAATCTCTTCTTCCAGGCGTGAACTGTAAAGCTGGCTGCCATCCAGAGAATGGATTCTGTGAATTTCCCAGTGAATGCAGGTAAAAAGATCTGTCAGACAGGGGTATTAGCACAGGAGTGGTCAGCTTCAATAATTCATACTCCTGGTAAGATAGATAGAAACTGAAATGGTTTGGTCTCTGAAAATACGGACCTGTAATGAAACAGCACTCTATCAGGATACAGTAACTGGAATCATAGGGCATGGATGTCTAGATACCAGATTAATTTACTTCTTCCAGTATGAAATCTTTACATTGATTAGCTTTTTTTTCCTCACTGAATGAAATGGTTTCCTTCACGTAAACTGCTTCTAGCATCCCAGAAGCACTGATGGTATGCTTTTGTTCAAATAGTACAACTCACTACACAAAAGTTTATTTATTGTGCCTTAAAAAGGGGGGCATCCTTGTAATTGTGTTTATTAAAAATAAACTATGTTTCTGTCTTGTCTTTCATCTCTTTCAGGTGCCAACCTGGCTGGCAGGGTGCACTTTGTAATCAGTGTGTTCCTTTCCCTGGGTGCTTGCACGGCAGCTGTGCCAAACCCTGGCAGTGCATCTGTGAGGAGGGCTGGGTTGGCAGCCTCTGTGACATAGGTTTGCACATCCTTTTCTCTCCTTGAGCAAGTGAGGGGAAGCAGCCCCATCTGGTGCTGGAGACACGCAAAGTCCTTCTGGAGAGCTAATTTTAAAATATTGAATGTTAGCTCCAGATAATGAGGAGATTCTGGGCAGCGGCACATAAACCTCTAACTTCTATAATAATTTAGGCAGAAGCAATGCAGTGTCTTTTGTAATTGGGCATATGTGTGAGCAAAGTGTAAATTCATTCTGTTTTAAACATTGATTATCGTGGACAAGGCCAACAAATAACTGCTCCCTTGTTGTCGTGTAAGCCCTTCTAATCAAAATACAAGTTGTCTTGTATACATTAAATAATTTTAAATATTTATGTAGCACATTATATATATGTATATATGCTATTTTCTCAGTACTTCTTGGAAGGAAAACAGTGTGCTTATTTTTTCCTTTACTTAACCCAGTGATGATTCAGTGAAGTAACATTACTATAACTGAGAAAAATGTCTGCTTGAACAGGCTGCCACTTCCCCCTCAGGTCCGAGGGGTAAGCACAGCTCTGTGTGCACTCTCTCACCCTTTGCCAGTCAGAATGAGCCAGCTTAGCATAAGCGAGCTGAAGAATTGGCCTTTGTTGAGATGGTTTATTTTGGCTGACACAGGCAAATGTTCAGTCAGAGAGATCTGAGGGGATGGAAACCACATGAGCATCCAGGAGCATGCGCCTGTTCAGCCCACATAGCTGCAGCTGCGAGAGGACAGGTGTCCAGGGCCTCATTTTCTCTTCATGCCTTTCAGGCTTTTGTTGGTATATGGCTTATAATTTATAGAGCATGCCTGAGCTCTCCAGTGCACAGCCAAAGTGGTGACTGACAACCGTTTGAATTGCGTAAGATTTTCAAGATGACTGAAAGACTCAGACGGTTTTAGGTAGGTCACATCCTTGCGGTGACATGGAGTTTGGTGCACAGTTCTCAGGTACTCATTTACCTTCTCATCGGGTTTTGCAGCCTGTACTCACTGGCTGCATGCATGAGCATAGAGAGGCTTCTTAAAGTCGGTCCTGGTATGTTTGCGGGAGCTGTGGTAGCAGTGGTGACATCTGTAGTGCAGATGTGACTATAAACTCTCAGATGTTGTTCTGGACACATCTTACATATGTATTTGTGCCTGAGACAGACACCTAGATTCTTATTACAGTTAATGAGGAGGAATGAGTCCTTCTCTGATGTACAATCATGTGTTTCTAAAGCTACATGGAACAATCCACCCTCTGGCACCTTAGGAGGCTGAGTTCTCTTGCTTATCAGTTAATACAAAGTTCCACATTTTTAAAGGTAGCATCTTCACAGCTACTTCTAAAAGCTCTAATTGCATAGCTGAATTTCTTGGTACTAATATTTCTTTGCAATTCTGAGCCTTGCAACGTTTCCCTCTTGCAACTGCTACTTAGGATGCAAAAGAATGTATAGAAAATTGTACCTACATCTTTATGAAAAAACATCAATTTAACACATACTCATTAAGATCATCCTATAATACCAAAAGGGTATTCTGCACTTGCCTAAGTGCAGAAACTATTATTTCTCTCAACACTGAGAGTCATCTCAGAGTCTTCTTGGCCAATTTAAATCTAGATCCCCATGAAGAGCTGCCAAGAATTTTCAGCCAAAAGCATCACTATTTTTTCATCTGCAGCAATGTTATGTTGATAGTCTTTCATCTCAGTGGCTTTACCTACTCTAAATGCATTGTTTGCCATAGGGGATCAAGAGAAGGGTGCTCCTCCTCCTCTTCTTGCCACTAGAAAGTTGACACAAATTGTTATCCTGACCCAATAAAGCACTGAAACCTCAAATGGGTTAATTTCTCAGGCCCCGATCTCATCATCCTCTGCCAAAAGTTGGTGTCAGTTTCCTGGCTGTATAAATTCAGTATAGGTAGCTACAATTAATTTACAGGTATCATTAGATGAAACTTGATCAGGTTAGGAAACGGGAAGGAAAAACCTAGAATGGAAAACTGTGAGGGGGTCTGAAGTTCAGTGGCCACTTCAAATGACTGAAACATTTGTAAAATAGAGATAGAGTCTCAGCAGTTTATTTGCTTGCTAAGCATGGGAGGATAAAAGATGATTTGGACTGGCGATGATACCTCTTTTCTTCTGTTTTGTAGAAAAGTTAGTGTACCATCTCCTTGGCTTTGATCGTGGAAGTTCCTTTCTGGGGTAGTTTTAGATCACCAACTGGTTTGTTAATGCCTCTGATTGCGTAGCTGTTTTTAATATGGGCAGCCTGGTTCTCAGTTCAGATCAAGGATGACCTTCCTAGTAATTTAGAGACATGCAGGTTATGGGTTGGCCTTGATCCACTGTAAACATGCAGGGCAGAATCAGTGGTAGCATTTGTGACTAATATTACAGTCACATGGACAGACAAGGCACTTGAAGAAAGACATCTGTGAGTTGATCTTGCTGTTGACACTGCTGGTTAACCTCTTTGCAATGGAGCCTGTCCAACTGAATCACGATGCCATGGCATCTTCTCATCTTGTGGAAACCCAGCCTTGAAATCCGGTGTGTGAACCCCCGGAACCAGGCTGCACAGGACAGAGTTTCCCTCTGCAGCTGATATACACTGCACAGTACAGGAACCACATCAAACACTGACCATAACAAAGGGAAAATCAATTTAGTCAATTTGTTTCCAGGAAAAAAATGACAGCCCGGTCAGAATATTTGATCCACCTCGCTAAATCAGATTTGTCAGCTCGTCACCCCTGGCTGTACCACGCAGTCGTGTTAGCGGGTCCGTGATCTCCTATTGGCATCCTGGCCTCAATTCGGCTGAAAAGCCAACATACAGTGTGACCTGGGAGTAAATTGTCCTACTTGTCACTAGACTGCTTTGCCAAGGCCACGTGTTGGTAAACTCAACAGAGAGTACAGGTGGAGTCTCTAATGCCCGTCCTATGAATGCATGAGACAGGGGCTAAAAATCCTGCTGTGACAAACTACTACTGAGTGTTTCTGCCTCATAAAAACACTCAGTGATTACTTCATGTACTGCAGCATGACAACTTAATTTGATGCAACTATTAATTAATTTATGGGTAATGTGATTGAGGCCATTCACAATATATGTGTAAAAGTTACATCCTGTTTTTGCGTTTTCGTCTCAGTTACCACTTGGTGATTGTTCTTTTGAGAGGTAAAACAAAGAAAAATAGAGAAAATGGGCTAACTGAGGCTATTTATGTATTATGTTTTAAAAGAACCTGGTACAACACCCTTTTAAGATGTGTTTTAAAATTAAATGCCTGACATAAATTACTGACAGTAATGTATACATATACATACATACCTATATATATTTTTTTTTCAGAGAGTTTCCATGCTCCTGCATCAAAGTTCGTGTTTTCTCCTCCATTAAAGTATATGCTTTATTAGCTGCCTTTAGAATCTGTGAAAATAGCTGGCAAAAAACACTGCTCCAGAAAGCATTCAAAATTATTTTGGTCCTTGTGAAAATTGGAGCTTACACTCAATGTGCGTGCTAAGTTGTTGTCTTGCAATGAGAACAGGCTAATGCATTAGGAAATAGAACCTTTTATCTGGGGAAGATTGTGTTTGAAAGCTAAGACTGTTGTTTTGCTGTGGTTAAAATTTTGCAGTACCTCGTGCTATCATCTAAATTTCATGTTATGCTGTGGGAAGTAAAATGTAAATGCCCTTAAATCCCTTTTCATCTTCTTAGAAAGTGTGTATATGCGTGTGTGAGGCATCAGATACCTTCCAAGTCAGCACTTCTCTGCAGCTGCAGCAGTAGCTTGCTAAAATATGCACTTGTTTGTTTATTTAGTTTTAATTATTTTAAAAATTCAGTAATCATTTGAGTGGGAAGTGGCTCAGCAGGGCAATTGCAAAGAAAAAGAGATGTGTGACTTTGGGTCCAGACATCATTCAGCTCTGTCCTCTGGTACAGTTATGTAAGGGTTGAATGTAACCCAGCCAAAAGTTGAAATTTTAACAGATTTTTTGTAACCTGCTGATCTCTGTTTTTGTGAAACATTTGTTCATAAGCACATAATGATATGGGCAGGGAGCAGGGAGAATTCCCAGCTCCTGATTGCTTTATCAGAATTCTACTCATGGAGAAGCCAAGATTGTGAAAGTATGGCTAGACTATGTAGAAGTTCCTTCTCCCATACTAATATTTTATTTCTAATAATATTTGTTTATGGAATGGAGCAATTCAAATACGTTTTGCGAGCAGGAGCTAGAAAGAGAGAAATAAGCCAAAATTGCTTGCAATAGTTGAACAATCTGAACTCCATTTTAACAAAGGGAGGAATAGATCAGAGTTTATAAAATGCAGGATGAAGTATTGTTAAAGCTATATTTTATTTGAAGTATTGTATACCATTTACTAACTCTTACTCATTAGATTAATTGAGCCCTGTTGGGTTTTTTTAAACAGATATTCACCCATGTTCTGCAAAGCCCTGCACCAATAATTCGACGTGCATAGAGACTGGTGATGGAGGATATATTTGTCTGTGTGCCCAGGGATTTACAGGAAAAAACTGCCATCTCAAGAAAGGACCCTGCATTATTAATGGGTAAATATTGATTTCTGACCTGCATTTAAAATCTACACTTCTGTTATTCAAAATTCTTTGCTAAGTGGAAGTATCTCTGTGCTAAAATACATAGTGCTTCTGATAGTTGATGATATTATTATCAAACTTTAAAAGTCTGATCTGTTAATAGTGTAAGGACTTAACAGATTATCAGTGTGACTTTATGTGCACAATTTGAGTACTAAAAGTGCTAATTTGCGCATTTTATTGTGATGTATTTATGCCTTCCTGTGATTTTCGTAAACAAACTTGAAGTGACTCCCATCCTGAGTTCTCACCTCTAGTGAGGGATAGCTTATACACAGCCTAATAGGAACAGCAGTCAGCACACAAGCTGTCTGCACGAAAACACCAGAATGTCCTTTTTTCTTAACCAACATATAATAATGTGTCCATAGTTAACTGAAGGAGACAATCTCACTTCTGTCAGAACAGGGAGACCATTGCTTTCTACTCTTTAAAAGAAGTGGGACAGTAAGGACAGCAGTGCCAGTAGGTTGGAGGAGGTGATCCTTCCCCTCTGCTCAGTCTTGGTGAGGCACATCTGGAGTGCTGGGTCCTGGTCCGAGCTACCCAATATAAAAAGGACACGGCCATACTGGAGTGAGTCCAGTGAAGGGCCGTGGATATGATTAAGGAATGGGAATGTCTCCTATAAAGAGATACTGAGAGCTGGGTCATTTAGCCTGGAGAAGAGCAGGCTCTGAGGAACTTATCCTTGTGTATGAGTACCTGATGGGGGGAAGCAAAGGCAACAGAGGCAGACTTCTCACAGAGGTGCCCAATGAAAGGGCGAGAGGCAATGGGCACAGACTAAAGAACTTCCAGCAAAGTCACTGGTAGAACTGCCTGAAGAAAGGAAGACCTTTCAATGTTAGAGAAGATGTAAATTGGCATTTCTGTTGAAATCTAGAAGCATCTGCTGTCTTCTGGCTCGTCAAAGTTCTGATCCCAAAAACATACAGAATGCCTTTCTGGTGGATTCAGACTTGGTAAAACTATCACCCTAAAATCACAGTTTTCTTTTAGGAGATTGCCTTCTTGTTCTCTAGCTCTATATGGGTACCCTCTGGTTCTCTTTTTGCTCAGCGATAGATAATTATGAATATTCAGATCTATCTTATGACTGAATCCTTCTGAAGGCTTGTACACTCTTGTTTAAGGAACATTAACACCTCTCACTCTCTCTGGCAAGATTTGCCATTCTTTCACAACTTCATGTCAGTAGAATTTTTTAGCCATTGCTTTTAGTTGGGGGTTACTCACACAGTTCTGTCTGGGTTTGCTTTCAGCCTCTAAGACAGCTACTCTGATTTGGCTATTTTTCTTCATTGACAATGAGGAAATTTAAGTTCCTTGAAAGAGTCATGAATCACATCCAAGCTACTTGCCTAATATGGGGGATGTGAATAGCTTTTTCTGCTTTTCATCTGTAGAGCAAATATTTCAGTAATTCAATGTGGACATATATACTAGCTATCCCAAAAAACAGGTGAGTTCCAAAAACACAGCATCAACAAAATAACACAGATTAGCTCCATGTACTTCCTTAAAACTCTTACGGTTTTAAATTGCTGAAACTACTTTTTTTTGTGTTGGTACTCTGGTTTTGGACTGAATGCTGATGAACTAGTCTGGAAATCAGGAACAATTTTTCTCAAGAAAGCAACATACTTGAAACAGTGATTCTTTTTCTCTAGGAAGCTGTCTTTTTCAGGAAAATGAGCAGCAGGCTCTGCACATCTGCATTTAGTTCAAAAAGACAACCGTTGTCAGCATAAGCACTCCATGTCTGCTAATAATTCACAGTCCACCAGAGAGTGCATCCCACATCCTAGAAAGAGACCTCATCGGATGGTGTCATGTCATTCACATCTCACTTCCTCTCAGTTCCTCTCCATCTCAGTGGTAATGTTAAAAATGGTGATGTTACTGAGCATCACTGCTGGCTTCTTAGTTAATATTCACAGATGGAACCAGGACAATTCACAAATTTATTCTAGTCTGTTTACACGTATCTGCATTAGTGACCTCTGTGTGATGTTTTGAGGTTTTGCTTTGAAACAGAGCTGTGAGTGGTGCTTTCCAAAAGAAACCAGACTATCTGGGAAGCAAAGAAGTGGTATGGACATGCTTTCCACAGCTAACCCTTCATGTACTACACCTTGCTGTGTTAAATGCCAGAAATGCAAAGTAGCAGAATTTATTCAAGGAAATTAATATTAAGGCTTTATTTATTTAAACACATTTAAATTAGACAAATACAACTCTGTTAGCTATAAATAAAGAAAATTTTCAAAATTCTGCATTTTTCCCCTGAACTGTTTTTTATGTCAATATTTTACGTTTCTGAAAAGTTCAGAAAAAAGTTTACATTTACATTCTCCAGCAATTTCTTCCCATTTCCCTAGAAAGTACTGAGATTCATGAGGGTTCAAACTTCTACACATTTTCATATGCAAATCAGCTTGTCCAATTTTCCATGGGACCTGTAAAGCTTAGAGATGGTGCTAGATTTTCCAAGAAGGCCATGACCACTCAAGGACAGTACAACTCCAATTTCCATATTTTGCTTAAAAAGACATAGTGACTGGTTAATGTATTGAAATTCCTTACCTCCAGTTGTCACTAACAACGTGTGTGTCAAAGCCCATTTTTGCTTTCCTAATACTGCTTCCAGACTTCCGATACGTTCTTGCAGCATCTTTTTTCTCCAGCCAACATCTACAGTGAAGAACAGTACTGGAGGACAGAGCAGTTAATGTGGAAGCTGCAGAAAACAGACAGATGATTCCTCTGCCACAATGTTCAGTCTCTCCTGATGGGTGGCCACCAGGTGTTTCAGTCCTGAGTGAAGACAGAGGTGCTTGGAGCAATCTCTACCATAGGGAGTCCCAGAGCAATGGTGAATAGCCCAGCCTTGTTCTGACCAGTGGTCAGGGACCATTTGTAGTCAGGAGCTTATATGTCTCTCACAGTCATCTCAGTCAGACACCAACAGATCTCCTAAATCCCTGTGTCCTACCATGAAATTTCATAACAGCCTGTTGCTACTGACTGCTGCATATGTGAAATGTCTGCATCTGAAGCTGTGATGTTCATTACCCCTGGGACTTTACCCTGGAAGTGGGGGGGCCTTAAATAACAGCTTGGACTTTTCAGCTATCAGATGGTACTGTGCTATGTGTCTTCAGGGACACATAAGTATTCAGAAAAGTTTTGTTGTCAAAGAGGCTTGTCCTAAACTTTGCCAAATATTTTTTATTTTTTACAAGGTAAGTTTTAAAAGCTTTGTTCGTATGTGATGAACTGCCATGAAAGTGGAGTTTGAGGTTTATTTGTAGTCCTGGGACCTAGAGGCCCTTGTCAGCCAGCAGGGACAGCTAAAGGACCAAGTGCACTTTGCATTGACACATTTGTGCCAGTCAGTGGGTGGCCATATCTTTTGGCATTATATTCGGTAAGGCACAGTTGCACTGTAAAGATAGAAAAGATCTCTCAGTTAATTTATGTCCCCTAAAACATAGTACCAGGCTATTATTTGGGAAGTACTAAAAGAGTTTGCAGAAATACACGGTTTCCTATGGTCCTGCCCTCACGTTACAGCTGTCTTTGCCCAGGCTGAAATTCTCTCATTGATATTTTTTATTGTAATTGTATCTATCAAAAATTTTGGCTGGACAGCACTTTATAGGAAAGTATCTGTTTGCTTCTAAATTTTTTGTGTCATGAAACCACCAGAGAGGCAGAATAAAAACTATCAGCTTTAAGTCTAGCTGCTCTGACAGTGTTTTGCTCTGCCAATACAATGTATAGATAATTTTAGGAATAATCAGGTAGAAAGGAAGCAGCCATGCTGCTCATGTCTTTGTTCTGTCTTGTATGAATAGTTGCTCAGCTAAATAGCTCCAAGCATATAAAAACAGTGAGAAGCTTAATTTGAATAAATGTTTGAAATCATTTAAAATCCCTTCACAGCTCTTTGGGTTGAATTTATATACTGGTGTACTAATCCTGCCTGAAGGGTCAGCAGAAGATATTATAATCTGTATTGACAAAGCTGTTGAACAAACTCATTCTTGATTCAGCTTCACTGACTTTAGTGGATTTGCATTTGGAATTGGCTCTTCTAAAGAAAACCAGCTCTTCTTATTATGTAAAGTGTTTCCTAATAGTTTCTTCCACTGGACTTCAATTTTGTCTCTGTGTCTGTTATCTATCCTAGTTCTCCCTGCCAGAATGGAGGAACATGCGTTGATGACAATGGTTTTGCTCCCCATGCTTCCTGTCTGTGCCCTTCTGGTTTTGCTGGCAACTTCTGTGAAATTGATAGAGACGACTGTGAATCCAACCCATGTGAGAATGGAGGAACATGTACAGATGTTGGTGTGGGTTTCAGCTGTTCCTGTCCCCGTGGCTATACAGGAAAGCTCTGCAGCAGCCGTGTCACGTTCTGTGCAAGCGGCCCATGTGAGAATGGAGGGACTTGCAGTGAACATCCCCAGGGAGGGTTCGAGTGTATCTGTAAACCAGAATTTGTTGGCATGACCTGCAAACATCCCAGCAAAAACACAAGTCTCTCTGGAATGAATATGGAGACAAAGCATATGCAGAATTACAAGCCACCCTCAAAAGCTCACCACAGATCAGTGCATCAACAACAAGAAATCTTGAAAATAACAGTGAAAGAAACAATCCAAAATGCAGACCCCTTACTGAGTAGAAGCCAGGTGATATGTTTTGTTGTGCTGGGCTTGCTTACATGTCTTGTGGTCTTGGGTACAACTGGGATTGTTTTTTTTTCAAAATGTGAAATGTGGCTTGCTAATGCCAAATATAGTCACCTCCTGCGCAAGAAAAAGAACTTTTTTCTGAAGTCTAACAATGGGGAAAACCTCTCAGTTAATATTATCTTCCCAGAGAAGATCAAATTGACTAATTACACTAAGAACTACACTGCCATCTAGGCCCTTGAAAACCGAGCAGCATCTTGCAACTTTTCATAGCAATATGTAAAATTTGTTGCCTGTGGTTGGCCTCAGTATTTGTGGGTATATTTGCTGTAAATTGTGCTGAGTGATAATGAAGAAATGTAACGTATCTCTCTTGCTAAGGATTTTTTCATTCCCCAAAATAAAAGGTAAAAAAAAAAATTGATTAAAGAGCAAGGAATGTTACTTTGATTCCTTTTCAAGGCAGCTATTTTTTGTGAAATACAAAATAACTTATCACTGGAACTGTATTGCAGCTTTCTTGTCTTGTGCGTAGTTTATCGGGCAAGTACGGTACTTGCAAATTACTCAGTAATGCTTTTTTTGTTTTTCTAATAAACAGCAGTTAAGGGCTATACTTGTTTATTTATTCATTTCTAAACCTTACTCTACAGCAAAGTCTGCAACAAGTGTCCATGCTGAATTCTTTTGCTATATCTGATAAAGGCTTTAGAGACTGCAACCAGCAGGAGCAAATTCACACTGATATCTCACACATATTCAGTTAGTGTTGCTATTTTTACATGCTAGTAAAAGAGATTCTATAGAATCTTAGAGGTCTTTGGGATATTAATTTCAGGTTAAAGGTCTCTTCCTTGAAATGCTTCATCTATGAATTGTTCTATTTATCTATTTTAAAATGTTAAAAAGGTGTTCAATGTCTTTATTTTTAGAGACCTAGTAGAGATTTAAAGGATCAGATTCTGACTTTTCTATAAATACTCCTTAAAAGAACTCTGCTGAGAGAAGTATCCTTCATGACCGTGTCATGGGGAGAGAGAAAGGAAAAGATGTCACGTGTCACCTGAAATAGGACAGCTGCTTTTAATTCTTCACTTCTGCTTTTTCTGTCACATTTCAAGGAGAGGACAAGGTTTTCAAGAATCAAAAGCAGCAGTGGCAAACAGGCAAAGGATTGTGAAAGCCATGAAAATGGCACGAGACTGAGGGCATTAAGAAGTCTTAACCTCCCTGAGGAGCCTCATCTGGAGCTCTCCCTCATCTCCTGCCCACAGGACCATTTTGGGTCAGCCCAGCTGTGCTGTAGCTGTGCTGGGCTTCACCTCTGCCTGCAGTTGGTCCTTGGACTACCTACTGTAGGTAGCCCATCTGCTGAAAGGACCCTTTGGACCTGTGCTCTAACCCTGTCTCTGGCCCTGTCTGCTTTTGCTCCTGCCTGGAGCCCACAGATGGCCCCTGCACCTGGTTCTCCACTTGCTGTGTCTGGAGCTGCCAATGGGCCCCATTAGCAGCACCAGCTCTGGTGATGTGTTCAGCTTCTGTGAGCCTGTGCTGTTGGTGAAGCCATGGGTCTGTCCCACCCTGGGGCATGAGCCTCCTTGGTCTCCCAGCTTCCTTTCCTAAATGGCCAGCCTGACATTGACTGCTCCCTGTAAGTAAAACAATCAAACAAACAAGAAGAAAACCCCACCAAAACAACAAAACCAATCACTTTCGACTGCAGTGCCTAAAGGGGTCTTTAACTGCAGATATGTAACAATTTATTTCCCCAGCCACCCTAGACAGGAATGATTAGCAGCTTCTTCTCAGCTCTCTCATAACTATGCTATTCCCAAATCCATTAACAGCTGCTCAATTTTAAAAAAAGCTTTAAAGCACATACATGACATTATAGTAGGAGGGTTTTTTTGTTAACATCTCTCGTAATTGCTATGAGTATTTAGCAAGTTTGCTGTGTTGCTGATAATATTTGCACGTATCATAGCATTACAATGTAATGCTAAGAGGAAGAACAGTGTTCAGATACTACTGTGAAAAGTGTTGAATTCTAGATAACAGGGTGAAAATTTTAAAGAAAGAAGATGCTCCTTCTCAAAGCTCTTGTTGGAAAGACAAGCATTTATCAAACCCAGCAACTTTTCAGCCAGTCGTAGTGAAGTTTGAAGGAGACTTAGAAACCCGGATGAATGTAAAACCAGGTAAGCAGAGTTGAATTTCAAGCCATGAAACAAGAGTCACAGGAGTTGACACACTTCTTTTAAACCAATGTGTTTTAAACATATAATTCAGTATTGTGCATTTTAATGTGATTAGAAACACGTTACGGTCAATTTGGAGATAATCATAAACATGCATAACTTCTCTGGGTATCTTCCAGCTTTGATTCAAAACCAGTTACAACTTTAGATGTCTGCTAGGGATCCGTGGTTAAATTCCTGAGTTGCCTGTACACCTTCCCCCCACCTTTGAGCAGAGGCTCCCTTATGCCTTAGAGCTTGGTCTGCTCCAGGACAGAATAAGACTTTAAGTAACAAAGCTTTGTATTTTAAACATACAAAATTTAGGAAATTATAACTCATATTTATAAATTGTCACCCTTTTTTGGCCATGGTGACCCAGTTGGCAGCTCCTCCATCACATTGCATTTCTTCATACGTAGACAGAAGAGCATTTTTGAAGAAAAGGTCGTTTGCACAGCATGGAAAAAACAAATTTCAACTCCCAGTATCCTTTCTATCATTGATGGTGCCAGTGAACAGTATAGAAGACTGCTATTGCCCTGCTACTGTACCTTCTCCAAAGGGAAAAAGTGTTACCTTAAAGCCTGGAGAAAATAGTATCTGTCTTTAGCTTCTCTGTTCCAGAAAAGAATTAAACATGTATGTTTGTTTCTCATAGCTGTGCTGCTAGTGTAGTGAAGAGCTCCAAAGCCTTATTACCACGTCCCAGACAACTGGGATGATAAAAAAGATTGTGGATCAATAGCCTGCAACAGGTCTCCAAAGCAAGAAGTTTAAAATAAGCATTGTGCATAAACACTGACATAAGAGCAAAGAGAAGACAGAATATTGACACCAGTTCAATTTTATGTTAATTCTACATACTTTTGATCAATGGACAGGGAACAACATATCTACGATACCCATTGCCGTAGATACCAACCTATGTTGCCCTGTCTCACCTTTTGATTTCTGAATGTTCTTCTTTAATCAAGCAATGATGCCTCTGAGACTCAAACTCACCTCTGCCTTATTGCCTGTGTAAACAAAAAAAAAAAAAAAAGGACAACTAGGCTGAGGGATGGGTTGGGACAGTGGAACACTTTTTTAAGGGCATTAGCTCCCTCTTGTCCCCAAGGCATGGGGGAGTATATTATTGTATTATTTTTATTTTAACCACCTCCCTTTGAGCCATCTTAGTCTCTGTACCTGTTATGTTACCAAAAAAAAACAAACATAGAAAACATGTATGTTATGTTAACATACAAAAAACCAAACAAATATCTGGTTTTTAGAGACAGGTTGTGGATATTTTTCCGGTTTGGTTCCTTTGTTTTGAGCTTGTCTGGGTGGGTTTTGGTTTTGGGTTTATTTGAGGGTGGGATGTTGGTTCGGATTTTTCCCGGAGAGGGGGAAAAAAGCTGTGGTGAGGGAGAGGTCTGTCTGCTGTAAAAGTAGAATGTATGAAGTAACAATCACTGAACTCTGGAGAAGGATATCTGAATAGTGAATACATACCTGGCTTTTCTTTTTACTGCCATTCTTGATATTGGTCCATAAACCAACAGTGTATGCTTTGCTTAGGATCAGTAAGGATTCCGTTTGGAAGTGCTAAACCGTCTGCTGATGATACATCCACAACTGCCCAGCTAGTTTGCTCTTCTAGGTTCTGAGGTTCTGATAACATGAGGTTCTGTTTTCAAAGAAATATTTAGATCCAGGTGGACCATGGTATTCCTATTTAAAACAGACCCTCAGCTTTTGAGAGTGAAGCAGTGTTAAGGACCTGGCTACAGGAATATGTACAAACCATCCCTGGAAACAACAGGGCAGTTTGCACTGGCCGAGTACAATGCTTCTCACAGCTATGTCATTCCCTTTCCAAGTTCTCAAATTTGCCTTGGCAAATTTATTTACTATCACAGCCTTAAGGGCAAAACAATTTTCTACAGATATAGGACACTTTTTGTTTTTGTAAATACAGGACTTTCCTGGCAGAACTACATGCATATGCATCCAGAGAACATGAAATCATTGCACATGTACTATACATACCCTGTGAATTTTCCAAAACACATCTCATTTACTATGCATTTCTTGTGAATGAGCCATGGACAAATCCTGTGTTCCTGGAAGTCACACAGCCTAGGAAAATATCCAGTTATGCCTGGCTTAGGTGAAAGAAGTGTCTTGAGAGAAGACTTTTGTAGTTGCTCAACCCATATTGGAGTCGGCACAAAGGTCCACAAAGACGGAGAAGCTTTGTTGCACCTCTGTGGCCATTAAATGAGACCAACCCAGAAAATGCACTGGGATTTTCCCCCTTTTAACATCAAGTAATATTTTGAAGTTTCTCTTCATTTTCTTGAAGGAGATGCAGATACATTTTAAAATTATGATGATGAAGGATGTTTTAAAACTTTTCAAGACGGGGAATAAGATTTCCTGTAAAGAGGAATATTTCAGTTTCAAATCTAAACTGAACTGTTGCTCTGGGATTTGAAGGAACCATTGAATTAATTAATTTTAGTTATTAGCTCTAAAATTCAAAAGGATAATTTTTCTTCCATTTCACTCCCCTGTAGGTCCTTGAGTTGGGGAACCTGTGCTGAAGCTCATATCTGAGGGTCTCAGAGAAGTCCATGGGTACTCAATGAAGAATGGTCCTTGTCCATGGCAATTGAGACAAATTCTACAGGCACAGAGCAGCACTCTTATATTTTCATGGTCTCTCAAAGACAAGTCTAAGCAACTTCAAAGATGCTAAAATATGAAAGTGATATAATATAAAGAAGAGGGAATAAGCCAGGCTTAGTGAGGAGTTTTTATTAGACTCAAAATGTTTTTATAACGTGAAGCTTGGAGTAAAAATACTGTTTTATTCCTCGTCTCTCTGTCCACTTTCCTCTTTCAAAACAATGTCCTTGCTGTTAGTTACAGCCTTCTACTGCGTCTATCCGCTTGATGGCAGTGTTTGAACACAGAACCGTTTGAATCGCTTCAAACCATTCCCTTTGCATTTCGCATCGGAAAGTTTGTAACCCGTTCCCGGTGATCGGTTATGGGAAAATGGCAAAAGGAGAGAACGAGAACGTGCCAGCAGTCCTTCGCCTGTAGGTAACCACTGTTCTTGACATGGTGAGCTGCAGCAAAAGCACATCTGCATCAGCAGAGAAAGACGGCAGTGTTTCCCCGAAGAGAATTACTGTTCTCTTTTGGAATTAAACTGAAAGTAGAATTTAGCCATTCTTCTAACTTGTACATGGCTTTTGATAGACCAAATGCAGACACTGTGCACTTTTAAAGTGTGCAAGGGCAGTGTTGCATAGGGCTGTGAGCAACCTGTCTGTGTCCCTGACCACAGTAGGGGAGGTAGAACTAGATGATCTTTAAGATCCTCTGCAATCCAAACCATTCTAGGATTCTATGATAAATAAAGAAAACTACATGAATGAAAGTAGCTTAAATGAACAGTCACTGAGAGGAAATTAAGAATAATGAAAGGAAAACCAAGAAATTATTTTATATAAATTCAGCTAAATGAAAAGATTTTGGTACACTGCTATGCTCCTAGACTCTCATTTTACTTGACTATTTTTTTTTAACCCAAAAGGGCATGCACAGCAACTTTGTTAATAATCTAATATCCATTCTTATGCTCCTCACACCGTATGGTGAAATTTTTATTTGCCTGTCTCTGCCTTATTGACTTTCTAGGATGTTCAAATTGGAAAAGGGGAAATATGTGTTTTAATTTTGAAAAATCTTTTTTGTTCCAAATTCAAGGACAGAACTTCATTCAGATTTTCAGGACAGATGCAGGCACATCACAACTTGCTGGGAGCTGTGCATCTACAACATTTCTGGCAAGAAATAGTTAATATTTCAAAAGACTAAATAAACTTGGAGCTATTCCATTCTACTTTCCAGAGTTTAAATTACTGGAAGTATTACAAGAGTCCTGCATTTTATCATGGGCGAATGTAAGCTTTGAAGGAATTCAAGCCTTTACTCTCACCTGTGCCTGTTTTTCTTCCTAACTAAGGGGACTTGGAGGACTAAGGAGAGCTGACTGATCTGGTGGCTGGGAGCCTGGATTGCTGGGAGATATGAGAGGCAGCCTGTTTTCAGGGAGTGTTGGAGTAGTCCCTGTAGTTTTGAGCCCAAGAAAGAGTTAGTGATGCCTCCTTGCTGAGAGAGAACAAAGATTGCCTGGAAGCCAGAGATGAAAGCATAAGGATCACGTGTGGGCTTACTGTTGGGAAAGAGCCATAAAGGGACCAAGTCTGATGTGGAGCCCTGTCTGAGGCAGTTTTTCTTTAGACAACTGCAGGGCTGTTATATTCTAAGAGATTAGCTCAGCAGGGGAGATCTTAGTTTGTGCTTTACAGGAGCACGTGTGAGGTTGAGGGAGCTAAGAGGGAGAAGCTGCAGCTTTATCAGGTTTGCTCTGCACAGCTGCCTGCAGGCCCAGTCCTGTTCTCCCCTTCAGAAAGCTGGAATTGTCCAATAGTTTCAATGATGCTGCTGCTGTTACCTTGGGGTGTCGTCTTCCTTTTGAATATCAGTCCTTTTGATATTTTGCTCATTACTGCACAGATTCTGCATTGATCTTGGCTGGAGATTTTCATTTTTCTATCCTACGGTTATGATCTTCATAAAAAAAAAAAAAACTACTACTGATGAGTGAAAAAGGGTGCAAAAAATTCAGGCTGTCCCCCAGCCTCAAGACTTTCCTCTCCAGAGAAAAGCTTAGAGATTGTTAGCTCTGCTGGCCAAGTTATAAAATTGTGACATGCAAATGGCTTTCCAGTAGCTCCCTCCAGTTCCTAAGTAGGTAGATCCATGTCCATTGATATAATTTCCAGAAGCATGAATTTGGGGAAAAAGGGGCTTCTTTAACACTATGCACACTAGCGTCTTAAATCCATCTGTCTTTGAGAGCAACCACAATGGCATGGATAAAAATAAACAAACAGAGCGGTGGTAGAGCATTTAGAATGGAAGATAATGCCCAAATGGATGCAGCCATAATCCACTAACAACTTTAGCAAAGGGCTTCATGTTCTACTTAGCAGAGGCACACAAAAAAGGAGAAGAAAATGGAGAAATAGCCCAGTTTAAAGAGACAATGGAATGGTGAGTCCAAGCATTTGCTTTGAGGATGTGAAGTAAAACAGTGGGACGGTCTCCACAGAATCCCAAGACAGAAGAGGAATGAAGGCCACCCAGTTAACCTGGAAACAATGAAAGTCCTCAAAGTCCTTGTCTTTCTAGCAGGCGCGACTAGCTTCAGGCAGGGGAGGACATCTAAGTAGGTGGCATAGCTAGACGAAGCAGGGAATCCAGGCTTTGTTCTTTTCTTCTGTTCCCCCTGAGATGTGCTGTTTAGATTTGCCATACTCTACCCAATTGCTTACAGGCGGCAGGACATGTGTGACCACTGCATGACGATGAGGAATTCGACATCCTGGTATGGATGAGTGTCTACCATCCATTGCACAGAGAGAGGCAAGAAGTGAGCAGGCTGAAACGGGATTGATGATATTCAGCAAACATGATATTCAGCCTGCCTGAGGTCCTTGCTCATGAAAAGGGAAACTTGCAAGAAAATACATTTGCAGTTTAGTTCAGTGATATTCAGCAAAGACTGTCCTAAATAGTTGAAGAGCTGTCTGTCTGTATCCTGATGGTGCCTATAGCTAGGCAAAAAACAGTCTTGTTCCTTTGGGTAGGACCATGATATAAGTCTTTCAAAAAAGCAATTGTAGCTTAAAAGGATTCCTTGCTGTTCTTTCTTCTCTCCAGTCTTTGGAAGAACTTGTTGTAGAGGAGACAAAATGTTACTGAAGCCTGTGGTACAAATATTGGAGCGTTAAACTATCAGCTTAAATAGGTCTTCAGATGTATTCACATAATAAACACTTACATATGTTCTGTCTCTCGTGGGCAGTGCTGAGTTTGCAAATGAGTGAGTTTCCACCGAAAAGTTCCAGCTAAGGCTGCCCACAAGCCTCTGCCCAATCAATATTCATGTTTTGTCTAGAGAAATACATTTGCCCTAAAGTTCCAGTGAACCCAAATGATTGCGTATTTAAAAAAAAAAAAAAAATAAAAAAAAAGGAACACTTTGAACATGGACAGTGTGTGCTTGAACGTTTGCAAGGTGTTTTAGCAGGCCATGGCTGTGGCAGTGAGCGCTGCTGTGACTAGATGGTGCACTTGCCATATCATACATAGAAACTACGAATGGAGTGGTGATAGCTGCTTCTTGCACAGGTATTTGTGAAAGCTCTGGTGGTGATTACCGTGTGCATATCTGTCTTTGTCTTTGGGGGAGGATAGTCACAGCTACGGGATAAGGGGGAACTCTGGGGTCTGAGAACATATATTAAGTCTATATTAAGAATATATATTCAGTATAGTAAGTGCAAACCCCCTGCAAAAAAAAGACCAAGCAACATAATGACGAACAATGCACTCACAACACACTGTCCAATCTGTATTTCTGTCCAATCATCCAGCAAGTCTTATTCACTACTATTTATGTTGTCTTGTTGACATTTATACTGTAAATCCTGCCTGCACTGAAACTTCTCTGACAATTCTTTCTATGAGCCTGGGCTGGGGCTGAAATAGCAATGCCTGATGCAAGTCATCGACATTCAGTTTTCCCATGCTTAGTCTCTGGCTCAGACTAATGTTGTTTTAAGTCTCAGCAAAAAAACAGCTTGGTTTCCAAGGATGAGAAGAGATTGTCTCTTCTACTTGTTATTTAAAAATAATAATCTGACAGTCGTGTTGAAGCATAACAGCACTATTCTGAGGGCTGCTCATACAGACTTGATGTCCTTTTGACACGAGTTTTATTGGGCTGTCATGAATTTCTAGTTATTAATGCAATAGTTAAAACAACAAGTGTGAGGGGAGAAAACAGCAGGTTTACTGGAAACAACTATTCCATATAAATGTCAAGCTTTTTAGAAGTAGAAATACACCTCCTGCAGGTCAGAGATCAACCTTCACAACATCTTAGAGCTTCTGGCTGAAATACTTTCCCTCACAGATAAAAAGTTGTTGTGCCTCAATTGCCCTGGTTACAGGCCGCATGAAGCTGCCCAACCTGGAGCAAATAAAAGAAGTAATTGGAGTTGTTTTGTCTTCCACTTTCAGTGAACTCAGAATGCCTTGTGCTTGTTGTGTGCTGCCAGTTGCACATGATTACAGGATGCAGCTGGCTGCAGTATCCTGTTCTCCTGCAGGAGCATGTGGTTCCCTGCGCCTGAGGTGTGACGGACCTCAGATCCTTACTCTGAATTAGTTCCAGTGGCAGAAATAGGGATTTTAAGACTGTTAGAGTGAAAAGCTTCATAATGTTTATTCAAAGCCTGCCTGAGATCCTTGCTCGTGAAAAGGGCAAGTGGGAAGAAAATACATTTGCAGTTTGATTCAATTTTTGCATGTGTGTCTGTGTGTCTGAATAAAGATTTCAAGATAAAGCTCCTATTCTGAAATTATAACTGAAACTGGAGCCGCAGAGGGCCCTGGGGTTGCATTCTCATTTGACTGGCTGCATTCTTCTCAAAGTTCAGCGAGGATATCTCACGGTTGCTGGGATATGAAAGTTTAATGCTTCAGCAAAGCGCCGTGCATCACCCATACAGCAAACTTGTTTTGTCTTGGCACACCACTGCTGGTGCAGGTCAAAAGACTCGGCTGGAGCTCCAGCAACTCTTTCATTCTACCCAAATGGTCAAGGATTCTTCAACATGTGCACTCTGCAGAATCAATCTGCACTTGTGAGACAGCATTTTGGCATGAGGGAACACAAAAGCAGCTGTGAATTACACTCTTTTGTACATGCTAAAAAGTGGACCTGAACTGATTATTAAAAAAAAAAAAAAAAAAAAAAAAAAAGAAAGAAAAGAAGTACTGACTTTTCTTTGAAGTAGCGTTACTGAAAGGTTACTCTTGCTGTGTTTGCCTTTTGGATGCTCTTTGGGCCCAGAAGAAGCCGAAGAGGGATCCTTCATCAGGAACTGTAGTGAAAGGACAAGGAGCAACGAGTTCAAACTGAAAGAGAGGAAATTTAGTTTAGATATAAGGAAGAAATTCTTCCCTGTGAGAGTAGTGAGACGCTGGAACAGGTTGCCCAGAGAAGTTGTTGATTCCCCACCCCTGGGAGTGTTCAAGGCCAGGCTGGATGGGACATTGAGCAACCTGGTGGTTGCTCTAGTGAGAGGTGTCCCTGCCCATGGCAAACCATTCCATGGCTCTTTCCAGAACAACTAAGTTGCTTGACTGGACAGTAGTGGAAGAGGGATGAAGGCTCTTCTCAGGCACAAGTATTTTAGAAAGGTTTGTCACCAAAGTCACAGCAAAGGCTGGATTGTAGCACAGGTTTAGGTTTTGATCTCTTTCTTCCTATGAAAAACACATATGTAATATCCTTTTAAGTCGTACCGATTAGAAACACATATAGTCCAGGCAAAGACTGACATCTAAACCACAGTTTAGTGCGCACTGGTTTTGAATATCATTCTGAATTCCGGTCTGAGTTCCTTCTTTAATTAATAACATGGAAATACTTTTAGAATAAAAGCTTCAATTAACAAATTTCACCTCATTTGTTTGGAAGTTCTGTGAGAGGTAATTATTTTTATTTTCCTCCAAATCAAAGAAATTATGCCTTGGCAAGGCCCTGACTTCTGGGTCTAATTTCTGCCATCAAGTCCCTAGACTTCTAGGTCCTCAGCCTTGGGACACATCCTTTCCATGGGCTTGGTTAGCTCCATGAATGATACAGCACTTGTAAGGGAGCTACTGACTGTCCTCTGTGGAAAGAAGTCAGTCTCGATCACTCTGTCTGCTATCTTAAAACTGCTCTTCTCCTCAGTGCCTCTTGAACTATTGAAAGACATTTGTTCCAGAGTGAAGATTTTAAATTTCAGGAGTTTAATTCCTGTTTTTCTCTTTTGTGTACTAGTTTTGTGTCTGTGGTCAGATGGTAAAGCACACTGTGCAACAACCAGTGGTACTGCTTGCAGCTGAGCAAAGCCTCTTTAAGCTTACTAAACCAAGTGAAATGGCTCTATGTTTTCCAGGAGAGACATAGACTCTGTTAGCACAAAATAATCAAAGGGTAGTTGATGATATGTATTTACCAGTGCAGGAGTGAGTTTGAGCTGGTAAAGCATATGTGCTGAGGAGGCTGAAGAAACAGAAGGTTTCACAGGGGCAGGGAGGTGACTCTAACTGTCATGTTATGACAGCATGTGTTCATTACTTTTCTGGGCATGGCCCTTTGTTCTAGTGCCTTGCTGGATGTGTTAAATCCTACGTAGCACTGAAGCTCTGGAGACTTAGAGTAAAGAAATTAAAATAAAATAAAATAAAATAAAATAAAATAAAATAAAATAAAATAAAATATTAAATAAAATACAATACAATACACTGTGTAGTGCAGGCTGAGTGTTAAGCTGCATGCTCAGGAGAGCGTGAACAGGGAGAGCAGGGTAGCTGTGTCAGCTCAGCGCTGCCCCTGTGGCTGTGAACTCATTCCCTAGCTGGGTTTTTAGGTCAGGACAGCAGTGCTATGGAGCTGTGCTATTTCTGCTGCCACAGCCTGTGCAGTCAGCACCAGCGCTGCTCCACTCCTCCAGGTACCATGGGTTACCCAGACCGGCTGACTGAGGGCTCCAGAGTCATGTGGCTTCCTTGAAAACCTCCTTCTTAAAACTGCCCTACTGAACCTAAGGGAGTACCGGCGAAAGGCCAGGGAAAAAACTCAGTTCTTTCTCATGGTCATATTCAGTTATCCTTTTCTCTTTCCCCACAATTTATCATTTAAAGTAAACTAAGCCAGTAGTAGTTAAATCTGAAAATCTGCAAAGTTTCTGTTCACAGGTACTGGTATCATGAAAAATGCAAAGTAAGACATGTCTGTTTTGACTGCCAGTAGACTGCCTTTACCTACGTGATAAGACTTAAATTGTGCAAGCTGGGAGTGAAGTGTATTTCTCACTGCGTTGAAGCAGCAAATGTTGATGGAACAGAACACTCCTGAAGAAAAAGCACTCTCCATTGAGTGTGCTTAACAGCTCTGTAGAAGGTCTTTGAGGGAACAAAAGAGGAGGTGATCTCAGGTACGGCATCTGTATGAAAACATGTCGTGGTACTGAATAGTAAATGGATGAAAATACAGTAGAAATACTTCTGCATGTCTGGATATGCACGTGAACACTGCACAGTCAGAACTCAGTTCTGCTCCCATCTTTTGTCCACTTATTAATTTCAGTTCCTTATATAGGAACAAGCCCAGATAGTGTTTTCTTTCTTCTAGAATAAGTCTATAAAGTTACACACACACAAAAAAAAATCTTTTACTAAGAGGTAAAGTTTTTCACAATGCTAACAAGGAAGAAAGGTCAGTAATGATACTGCATTCATTCAGATGAGAGTAGAATATCAACTACCCTCATTATCTTTAGATCCTACCTTGCAAACCTTTGTGCTGGTGTTATTTATAGAAAAGATTATGAGAGACATCAGTTGCATTTACCACCTGTAGGGACAGGATGCCAGTTTGGACATCCATGAACTGAACTGAAACTTTCCTTTGATCTCAGACAGATTTTGGTTCTCTTGAATTATTATGTTTTCTTTTGGTGACAAGTGCAAGAGATATTGCAGGAGAAAATTAAAAACACAACCTGATTTTTTCAGATCTCCATTCTGTTCTTGTGGACCAGAGATTTGGCTGACTATCCAAGCATCTGGAAGCTCCCTAAAAGCATCTTCAGAGGTTTCAAAGTCGGCTTTTTTACGAGATGGTTTCTAATGGGCTGCGAACCCTTCTATAAATAATAGCATCATCTGTGTGTACATCTGCACACATAACAGTTGCACTGAATCTACCTACAAACAGGTGTCATTGATCCAAATAAAGTGATAGTTGTGCAATTTTTTTTCATTTGCAATAAGTCTCAGGTTGGCTGTGTTCCCACAGAATGATTTATTTTGCCTTCTAAAGAAATAAAAATTTCCTTTTGCTATAACTTTGGGGTTCAGTGCCTGATGGTTTTTTGAGAAAGGGGCAACGGTACTGGGAATTTTATTTAGCAAATGTACATATGCAATGAACAAAAATAATCTGTGCTAATGACAACCACTCTTGTAAGAAGAATTTGAAGTACATGTGGCTGTTTCAGCACTCCCCATCTTTCATTCTATTTAAAAGTCCCTGGCAATATGTTCGTCCCCTGGACAGAGGGAGAGGACAGACATTATTTAGCGAAGGGGCGGTTATCTGATTTCACTGACATTTAGAGAACATCAGAATCACAACAAAGCTGGGGTGAGAACTCTTTTGGCAATTACTGCAGACATACAAATTCGGTGCCTAATACTGATGACACAGAACAGATTTCCCTGTTTGTGTTGTTGAAACTTCAAGACCAACTCAGAACTGAGCCTTTTCATATTTGTGCATACCTGGAAAACAAGCGGGACAAACTTAGCCAGAGCAAAAAGGGGGTCTTGCACAAATGTCCAGACTCTATAGACTTTATCTAAAGCGTACAGATATTGATTTCATATATGGAGAGAAGTTTTCTGCTTCCATCTTATTCCATCTTACTACTAACCAGCATGTAGGGTCTTTTACTTCTGTCCTGTTCTACAGGAAAAGAAATATGACTTACAGCAATAAAATTATGTCCTCTAGCTCATCAGGTGAGCAGAGTTACACGCAGAAACCCCCAGAAAGGAGAATGCATACAGACAAGCTACATTCCCCTGTTACATTTGTGGATCTTCACTCATAGCTGGTCACAGAAGTCTTCGGCCTTGACTCTCTCATCCTTTACTTGAGAATAGTTCAGTGCACCTTGTAAAGGTCCCAGTTTAAATATTCCTATTTGTCTCTGGAATCTGTATGAAGTTAGAAATCCCATGAACTGATAGCAAGATTAAAAAACAACATCCTATGCCTTTTCCTGTGACACTATCCCTTTTACAGGGTCTGCAGTTCAACATCTTTCTTTCCAGGTCCGCCCTAGGTGATTTCAGGAATTCACACACGTCAGTAAAGGACAGGTGGAGAAACAGCCACCAAGGTAAGCCCTAAGTAGCTCCAACACCTTCTGAAGAGATGCTGTGAGGACTGCAGGAGCTGTGAGAGGGGACTGAAGGGTAGTAATGTGGCACTCAGAATTCACTGAAGCGAGGGATTGAAGCTGACGGCCAGAAACTCCAGAGATAAAGAGTATTCCAGAGGAAGCTGAAAACCTTGTTCAGTCACCCTGATTCATACAATAAGAAATTTTAGGTGTACTTTCTGAAGGCTGAGCTCTTGCAAAACTGCAAGTCTTCTGTCATAAACTTAGACAAGAAATGTACTTGGTAATGTGGAGCTGTTTGTGCCATCTGGCAGCTGTCAGCTTTCTCTATTCACTTCCCCCCTACTAATGCAAAACACAGAAACTGGACCTTTTACATTTTGTTATGTGAAAAAGTTTGGTGTCTAGAGGCTTTTTAAGGCCAAACCATTGCACTGTTCTGGTGCCTGCTATTTGGGCATCCATTGCAAACATTAATAATAATTTGTCCTGGTCGGCAACAACCATATATTCCTTCTTCCTCTAATATTCCTTTATGGCAGTGTGTTTTCCAAGAACATTGCACATGTCCTCTTAAACACCTGAAATTCACCTCATACACTGCTTCAGAAGGATTTAAAAAACAGCTGGTGTTTATCTCATTGCTATCTCCATTTTTAGCTGCAGTTTGCTGACCTCCATCATTTCATCAAAGATTACATTCTTTTTTTTTCCCTTTTTGCCAGAACACTTACAGCTATTCTCAAATCTTTTTTAGTCAGCACTGACACTTTGCTATAAGCCACCTGTGAAATGATTAATTTGCTTGTTCTCCATTTGTGTTGTGTCCTGTGAGGAGAGGCACTGGGTCAGGAAGGACCTTCAGGTGAAAGTGGAGAGGTTGTGCCCGGAGGGGACAAGAGGGCAAAGCAAGGCAGCAGACAGGAATAGCTGCAGCAAGTAGCCAGGAACTTGCCCTGCAAACAGACTGCTGAGAAGGCAGTGAGAGACAGCAGCCAGACCTTCATGGGGAGAGAAAGACACAATCACTGGAGTGGGCGCTTTAGATTCGGAGTGGATGGAAACAGCCTGGAAAAAGGGTTGCTCCCCAAAGGAGATGGTGAGCAAATGCGTTTTGGTTTATAAATGCATTTAGTCTGTTCTGCAACTAGATTTCAGTATGTCAGAATAATGGGACATTATAAATCTAGGTTTTGCAGATTAAAGGTTATGTTTTTTCTCTTTTATTTGCTTGTTTTGTCACTGCGGGGGTGCAGACTACAGGGAAAGAAAGTCTACACACCCTTGTCATAAAGTTGTGGTGGTTGTGGGCATTGTCCTGCTCTGCCATGATTTCTCCGGTGACATTGACTACTGCAGGCTGGATGTCAGCTCCATAGATGTTCCAGCACTTTCTTGAGGATGGCGAGGCACTGGAACAGGTTGCCCGGAGGAGTTGTGCATGCTCCATCTCTGGAAGTGTTCATGGCCAGGTTGAGTGGGACTTTGAGCAACCTGTTCGAGTGGAAGGTGTCTGTGCCCTGGCCGAGGGGTTGGAACATAATGATCTTTAAGGGCCATTCCAACCCAACCCATTCTGTGATTCTATTTTTTCACTATATCAATAAAAAATAAAACAGTATGAGGAGTTGCGCAGAACAACATGCTCTAAATTGACATTTCATTGCTGGGATCATCCCTGCCTAGAAAAGATACTCTGGCTTTGCTCTCTAGACGCTGCTGTCATAAGTCAAAGTCTTATGATGTTCATAATGTAAATTAAAATCTCATGTATTTCACAGGCTGACCTTACAGCACCTCTCTTTGCCCTGAGGTGCTCAGCTATCTGGAGAGCCCAGCTCAACGCACAACTGAGCTCACTCTAATACCTGGCAGAAAAAAGAAATCTCAATGTAATTCTTCTCTGAAGCTACACATTTCAGATGAGAATAGCGCAGGGCAAACGGTAGCAAACAAATCCCTGCTGCTTTTTGGCAGAAAGGTAAGATGGTGCACAAACCTTACTTTTGGGGAGTTTTGTGCCTTTAGATTGGAAGTAGTATTCATGGAGCACTCCAGAGTGGTGAGATTTTCTGCATCAGGATGTCACAGTGCTGTGAGCATGCATCGTAGGCAATTGGTTGCCAATCCCCAGAACAGTGCCAACTTCAGAAATGAAAGATGTTGGTGGGGGTGCTGCTAACCACACATCTTAAGTTCCAAAAAAATAACATATTACCTGGGCGAAGTCCATCTGCTGAAGCTGTAAAAATTCTGAGCTCTCAAAGGCCATAACAAACCTCACTGTGGAAACTTGATTCTCCACTATTCAAAGAAATTTTCCCTGTTCAGCACCTTGCCAAATGTCTACAAGGTTCTGGCTTTACAAAATTTCTCCTCAGTTCTTTCTTGGTTCCATTTCACTTTTATCCTACTCCTCCAAGACACCAGGTCACCTCTGCTTGTAGTACATCCTGTTTTTCTATTTTTTAACTGATTTTTAAATAGCTGTTGTGTGACTGTTGCTGTTTAGTTGTGGTGTGGTATCATCTGTATTTCTGGACCAAGATCAAGGTCCCATTGAGACACAATGCAAGCAAACAGGGAGGGAGACAAATCACTGTCCCAAAATCCTATCAACAAACCACAGCAGAGCGAAGGATAAGGAAGTGGGAAGATGAACCATAAGGTGGATGAGATTTGGTTAACAGTTGTTGTGACTCAGGAAACAAGTCTGAGCTGGATAATTGGAGCTGCTGTCTTGCACCCGGAGCCTGGTGACATAACCCCAGCCCTGGCTGTTGATGTGGTGCGGCAGGTTTGTAAGCATCCCCAGGGTTGGCTGCACGCAGCATTATTTGAACCAAGACTGCAAATATGTCAGCTCTGATTCCAGGGCTCCTCTACAACACTCCTCTGTGATTGTTTCCTCAAAAGCAGAACTAAAAGAATTGAGCTCGATATAAACTATTTTATTCCGTTTCATATGTTTGCAGCTCCTACCTCCCAAGAATCTGTTCAGCTTGCTAAAAAATGAAATTGCTACAGATGGATATTTCTTTCAATTACTGTAGAAACATGTAACAAAGCCTCTGGCATGCCAAGAACCAAGCATCAAAGCTCAAGAGCTTACATATTCTATTAAGTGGTTTAATATTGTAGAGAAGAATAGGAAAAATACAGTGTTTTGTCCTTCATGGCCTTCTTTAGGAGACCTCAGGGAACCAAAAGGTTGCAGTTTTTCTTGTCTCCTTGCTCTAATATTAAAACTCTTAATAGAATATGTAAGCATTTGAGCTTTGATGCCTGGTTCTTGGCACGGCAAGTACAGTTCTTATTGGTTTGATGATTTGGGGTGGTCTGTGGGAGATTATTACCCCCTCCCGTTGAGATACCACAGGAAATACAGCACTGGTGCACAGACTCTTCCTTGTTGTCCTGGGTGTAGCTGCTACTTGCACTGCTACTCATAACCTCAAAAAACTTTTCATTCAAAGGGAACAGCTGCAGCAAAGGTGAGTGGATAAGCTCACAGCTCCTACGCTACAGCAGAGACTTTCTATTACATTAGAAAGTCTCTATTTCTATTAGCCCCTTTTGGGGCTGCAGACTGAGACACACACAGCACCAGGAATACAAAAAAGGCTGAGCATTACCATAGACCCGTGGTGTCCTGCAGCCCAGTAAACACAGACCATCTCATTTGTCAGCATGGGCTGACCAAGACGCTGTTTCATCACGTTCCCATCTACCAGCACCACACTCCTGTGCTAGCTGTGCATGCACTAGAACTGAAACAGCAAAAAGTCACCCCAAAACCTATCTTGTTTTCATTTATTTTTTCCAGGCACACATGATCCAAATTAGAACTAAGAGTAGGAAGTCTTGCTCCATGGGAAGTTGTTTCAGACTTTGTTGGAAAAGAGGAGGTGAAAAAAATTTAGATTCATTTAAGCAGCAAACTGTGTCTTGAAAATGACTTTGTTGGCTTGAAGGTCTGGTACACAGTGCTCAGATCGCCCAGGACAGGTCTCCAGCCATGCACCAGCCATGTGACTCCCATGTTGTGCCACAAGGTTCAGAAGTAACCTGGATATTTCCAACAGAAAAAAAACAACTCTAACCTGAAACAAAGAACGAGGAGAAGCCTGGAAAGTAGGGCCAAACTGCACTTCAGCAGAGATAATGATGTTGTAGCAAAGCACTTTTGATTAATACAGCAAAAAAGTAAACAGGGCTGCAGTTCTTATGGGGAATTGGCCAAGAGGAAAATGAAATATAGCACTTCATTGGAATTAAATACTGTGGAGCAGATTGAAGGGACCCAGGATAGAAGTGAAAAATAGATTAATTTGGGTAAAAGAAATCTTTAATTATCAGTATTTTGAAACAGCTTCAAAAATTCCTCTTCAGTCAAGTTCACCTATTCTCACAGAATCATCTGTCTTACTGAAATTTCAGACCACTTTGAATGGAAATTGTTTTACTTGTCTCCTGTTTTTTCAACTTGCTCTAAGAAGTTTTGATAATTATTTCAATAGTGTATCTTTGATTCATCTCTCCTTTTAAGGCTGGATCCTTCTCTCACTCTTTCTTCTTTTATATCAGTACAACTTCATGCATTTGGACACCTAACAAAGACACAATTTGGTCTATGGCCTGAAAATATGCCAAGATTTTCTAATTTTAGCAGCAGGAAAAAGGAGTAAGTATTTCCTAAATTCTGCACTCCCCCTCCATCAGCTCAACACTGGCCTAAATCAGTCTCTCTTCAAATGTTTTGTGATTGCCATAATGAAATACTCTGGCTGTGTATTAGACATGGAAACATGTTCTTAAGCCTTGTTTCTAATTTTAGAATGAGTATTGTGAGGGATTTCTATTCCTTGCTCATTTAAAATCTAGTTTAATAGCCGTAGAAGAGGCTATTGAAGGAGATCACCAAAATACTCAGCTGAGCTTTGATAAACCTGTGTTTCTCTCATTAACATGAGGGGAATTCATTGTTTGCAAAGTTTCTTTCCTTCCTTCTCCCATCTTCAGTTTAGGCAAGTTCTTAGCTTGAGGTTTTATTGCTTTAAAGGAGTTTTTAGCTACACTATTGAGTATATCCAACAAAAACAAACATTTAGAACTTCACACACCATCTCTAGAGCTCTTCAAAAACTTGTTGACAAGTTCTTGTCCGTGCCAGAAAATCTGTGTTAAAATCACAGATCAGAGATCACAGAACGGCTAAGGTTGGAAGGACCCTCTGGAATTCATCTGGTCCAACCCCCCTGCTCAAGCAGGACCTCCCTTAAATCATGTCCAGACAGATTTTTAATACCTCCAAGATGGGAGAATCCATAACTTCCCTGAACAACATGTACCAGTGCTCAGCCATCCTCACAGTAAAAAAGTGTTTCCTCTCTCTCATCTTGTCACTGGGCACCACGGAAAAGAGCCTGGCAGTGTCTCCTTTGTACCATCCTTCAAGCACGTACATAGATTGATAAGATCCCCCTCAAACCGCCTCTTCTCCAGGCTGAACAGTCCCTCCCATCTCTCTCAGGCTTTCCTCATAGCAGAGGTGCTCTAAACCTTCAATCATCTTTGTGGGCCTTTCTTGAACTCTTCCCAGTGTGTCCATGTCTCTCTTGCACCGAGGAGCCCAGAATGGGACACAGCACTCCAGGTGTGGCCACACCAGTGCTGAGTAGAGGGGAAGGCTCGCCTCCCTCAACCTGGCAATGTAATGCAGCTGTGGTAGAAGAATAATGGAAATGAGACAGTAAACAGAAAAGATGCTCAGTGTACACTGCTGTGTGCATTGTATTTTCATAGAATTTCTAATTGCACATTAAATTTCTAAGTACATATTAAAAAAAAAAGCAGAAAGTCCAGTGTGGTGAAGTGCTAGGGCTGGTTATGACTTCATGAAGTCTTACAGACATCCGTGTACACTACTGCATTGTAACTACTGCTTCAGAACGCTAATGAGTCTTCATAAATGTTTTAAATCACAACTTTGCAGCTTTTATGTTTGCTTTACCTGCTTCTTAGACACACTAAAACATTTTAATAAAGCTTTGTAATTCCGGATTATAGGACTTTCATGGAGAAGCCCTCAAAGCACTTCACAAATTCCATTCACAAAACCCTGTGGAAAAAGATTATCCTCATTGTACAAGACCAGTAAATTAAGAAACAGGGTTTCAGTAATCTGCTTAAAGTAACTGTGGAGTACAACTCTCAGTTCTTAATTTTATCCTGTGTTCTAATAATTTCCTTTTGTATCCTCATGTATTATTCCTAAAAATATGTTTCAACTGTCAAGTGACGTTGATTCATAAAATTTATAGAAGTAGGTTTGAAAGAAGAACTCTGTGTATTGATATCTCTGCGTTCAGACCTGGCTTCCTACAACTGCATTGTAGGCTAAGAACTGCAACACCTTCACCAATGCATCTCCCTGGGGTACCTGCTCTCCCTGTCTGTGAGGAGAGTCTGCGTTAGTCAGGCTGTGCTGAGGGACTCCCATGAGGGAACAAGGTTTTTATTCCAGCCTAAACACATTGTTATATATGTATAAGTCCTCGTCCCTCTTTGTTCTTTATTTGCTCTTCAGGTACAGATCTCAAGCTTTTTACCTGCCAGCTACTGCCAGTTTCTTCTGTCTCTCCTCTCAGACTGTTCTTAGTATGATTTTATTCCATTCACTAGCACGTCTCCCATTCTTTTCCATATCTGAGGAGAGAGACTCAAGAAGATTAAAGCCCAGCAAAGTTTTACTGTCATTAGAAGGGGATTGGAGGATGGAATATCACCTTTTCTTCCCGCAGTGGATCTCAGCCTATCATGTCTTTAAACTGACCAGAGCACAATCATCATTCAGTAATACTGCCAGAGTAAAACTTCATGCATGTGGTTGAATGAGACATAATATGTTGATCATTAACATATTCAAAAGAATTGCAGGAGCCATGCCTTTTATTTGCTAATATTACACAGATCCCCAGCACAACGGTGGGGCTGTGGCCACTGTATCAATCTCCTACAGCACTGTAACTTTAAGGTGTCCTTAAATAACTTGCAAAATCAGCCTAGAAAGAATAAAGATCAGATAGAGAAAAAAAAATTCTATTATGTAAGACATCAGTATTCTTTTAGTCTAGCCTTTTTTGTGGTTGAGCTGAAACAAAAGAATACATATTTCCAGAGAAAGGAATTAAAAGAGCAGATTTTAATGTAGAAATCCAGCAAGACTAAATGGTGCTTTTTTTTTTTAGTTGCTGAAGAGTTGTACATGAGTTTTTGTAGCTAATAGCCCACATCCAGGAACTATCATGGGCTAAAGGTCTTCAAGACTGTTTATTTAAATATTGATCCATTGTTAAACACAAGATGTTACTGAGTAGTCTAAATCTTTATGAAAACCCTTAACAGCCTGATCCTACTACTGTTGCTGTTATTAGACAGAATGCTGGTATCAGAGTCCAAGACATATCCTCTAAGGAACGGATTCTGTTACCTGTGCTCCTGTGTAGTACTTTGGTCTTCAAGTATTCCTTCTAAATCAATATGAGAGTCATATGGCCCTGACTTGACAAAACATAAAAGCATTTTAAGGTACCTATTTTGGTTTGCCATCTTCCAGGAAGGAATTTCGGTCACATGATGAGAAGAATTCTGTTTGATCTTAAACACTCATTCATGCCAATTACCTCTGTGCCTGACTTCTCACACCATAACCCCCACCTCTGTTAACTCTGGGATCTTCACAATCTGCATCAGTCTCGTAACTCTTCGGATTTTTTCTAGTTTTTTGGACAGAAGCATGTTCAGGGCTGTGATTTGGAAAAAGTGTCTTGCTGATGATTAAAAGAACAATGCTTGGTTCTCTGTGTACTGTGATTCATTAACTTGCTAATCTGATCTCCTTGACCTTGTACAACCATGTGCAAGGCTGTCCTAAGTAAGGACTCTGACATGCTGAACTGTACAGCATACCAGGCATTTAAATGGCATAAACAAAATTCAGATTTTTGGTGCTGGTACCATACGTGGCAGAAAGATGATATTAGTATTTAAAAGATCTGAAGGAGACTGCTTCTTTAGCAGGTGATGAAACTGTTTGGCAGAAAGCAAATAAAGAAAGGAAATATCTTCCTACATTAAAGAAAAACTTGAGAGTTGGCAAAGAGCTGAATAAAGAGACTCCCTAAGCAACACCAAACTTTTCTATTGTAATTCTTCCATCCTCTAAGATTAGCTGTTTGAAAATCCAATTAGTCCCTCAATAATCATGACTGTTATCTAATGATGAATAAACCATCTGCAGAAAATATTGCAATCACAGGCACAGCTGTTACCATATGCTGAATTTTTCTTACATGACCTTGGTTGCTACAGCACCTACCAGCTGAAATAAGACGTGGAAATATTGCCAGCTTCAATTAGACAAGCAAGCTGTTCCTTTCCCAAGGCTGTTGAGGCACTTCAGCCATTAACATAAAACACAAACCAAGGCGTTATTACAAATTTTGATTACTCGTTCCTAAGCTGAAGAGGTGAAATTCTGGAAAGAATTTCAGTTCATCCTTATTAGCGTGGCTAAAAATAGAAAACTCAATACTTGATTTCAAAAGATCCCCAATTATCTGTTGCTTCTAGAAATGGAATCTTAAGCCTGGAGTGGGAGGGGGTGCAGGAAGCAGAGAGGCTCTGGCAATGAGCTGCCTTGGGTTTATTTAGAACAAAGGCACAAAAGGGGATTTTTGGCAAAGAAATCTGGCACGCTTTTCCCTATTCAACAGGTAGGAAGTATGTGACCTTGTTTACTGTTTGTCTACCATGAGGTCTATTTCTAGCAACCTGAGACATTTTAATAAAAGTAATCCTTTAAAACCTTTCCAAACCTAAACTTTCAAACATGCATTTGTAGTAAGGAGATGCCAGCTTGATTATGTATGCCTTTGTCAAGTAGTAAATATTTTAATCTTTTGGAGATTTTATGTTAGCCCTTCTAATCCATGTAACCCTTTCTATATTACACTAATACTGAAAAACTGAATTTTGACATAAAACTTAACAAGCCTAATGAAACCAATGTAATTTCTTAGGCCGGGGAAATTATTTTGCCTTTTAATTGCTTAAATTATCCATTCAGTTTAATATAATGCAATAAAAGAATAAAAGCGATGGAGAGAATAAAAAGTGTGAGTTGATTTACAGTGCCTGCAAGCATTCCCAGACCTATTTTGTTTTATAGATTGCTCACTAATAGTTCAGTGTGTGATATCAGTATTTAAAATCTAGTTTCTCCAGTAATTTTTGTAGGATGACTAAGTCACATGGCCTTCTTTTGCTCTCCGAAAGCTGACACTAATTATGTAAGGGGGGTCTGTGGCAAAGATAATGACCCTTCTGACTCATTTTCCATGGACATTTTCTAATACCTACTTAAAAAAATAATGTTTCCACAAAAAGTCCAATTGCTGAAATTATTCATTGCAATAGGGATGCTGGAATCGCTCGTGGGATGCTTGCTCGCTATTTGTAACTTTTAATTCCTTCTTCCATCTGCAAATAGTATCACCTGAAGTTAAAAGTACATTAAATGTATAGCTACAATAATTTCCATGACATCAAAACTTTTCGCATAACTTTGAAGGAGAGAAAAGATGGTCTGTACTGAGATCTGGTCCAGCTTCTCAGTAGGTAGGGAAGAAATGGAAAAACAGAAGTAGCCAGTCGCATACATTGCCTGGCTTCTACCTACACCACAATCTCCTTTATCATTCACCACATTTGTAATTCTCTGCTTTTTCTCACCTGCACAATGAACTCACATTTTCTATTTCAGTATCCCTTTAAAGCATGTTCTAAGTGTCACATTAAAGAAGAAGAAAATGTCTGTCCTGTTCCCAGACTAAGAGCTCATTCACACAATGTGGTATCTGACCTGCACTTTCCAGGTCTGTGCTCCAGGAATACACCAAAAGCACTGAAGGAGCTTTTGCTAAGCACATTATTGTGTGTCCTGTTAAACTAAACGGTCCCACTTCATAGATAGAAAACAATTACTAGCTTGTTGCTAATAATTTTTTATATTAAGGCAAACTCTAACCTAGGGAAGGCATTGGGAATTTTGCTACTGCCTTTGCAAAAGGCAAGACTTTCCTTCCTGAGATTACAGTGGAATTATGCTGGCATATGCTTTAGAATGCTTGCAATTATCACTGGTTCCTATGATTAAAAAGCTCAATGCATGAATCAATTATTTTTAGTGCAGTTAGAAGATTGTGTGTGTTTGCACATAAATCCATGTATAACCAAGGGTACTGACATTGGAATATTAACTAAACCATATATTAACCTTAAAGCTTTAAGAACTGATTGTAATCCCTTACTAATGCAACAAACTCAAACTGCAGCTACTTTGTGATTGCAGTTTAAGAATTCTGTATCCTTTTTGCAAAGTCCACTCATCCTGCTTGTTAGGCCACTGCAGAAATCAGTCCACACCTTCCTCAACAGAAACAAAAAACTTCTGAATCAATAACCACCTGAGGCAACCTTAAGTGATTTTTAATTAGAAGGGAACATTATTTACTATAATTCATATGTATGTTCTAACGCTGTCAGGGAGGCACAAAGCAGAAAAAAGTCGCAAGCTATTTTCTAGATGTAGATAGACCAGCTTTTGGCACCACTTAAGACATGGCCACTTGGGTTAGCACAAGAGCAATATCTGAGACTAGGAAGACTTTTTCATTCTTACATTTCTAACTGTAGTTAGTGAATATGCATTTACAGTTGACAAAAATTGTTTTTGCAGTAGTTTTACAGATGTGTACCTGATCATAGTCCTTTCACCAGTCTTATGACTGAGGAAGACAACAAGATTGATCTATTTATAATAGAGTTAGGAGCCTTCCCATGCCTGGATATCACTTATTTCAATAGACATAATTGTAACCCTTTAAACAGCCTGTAGTTTTTCAGGGACCATACATATTTTAGGGTGATAAGTGATTTATGTTCTCTCTGTCCTGCTTATGAGAGTATGGTATGGTCACCACTAGCATCTGTTTGAAACATAGTGCACTAGAAACGGAATCCAAGGTTATGCTGAGTGAAGAGAGTAGAGATAAGAGTTAAAAAACTGGGTTTTATGTTTGTTTCTTTAAAACTCTTCCATTATCTTTCTTAATAGTGTATTGCCATCATGATGGCACCCAATTGTTTACTGCCTGAACCTGGCCTCTGTGCTGCTGCCTCAGCAAACTTTTGTATTTGGCTCCTTCACGAAGTTATTTCTGTTTGGGTGAAAAATCGGTTTCAAAATATGTTCAGGATCTATCTTTTCTTTCTGCATATTCCCTCCAATTCAACCATCTGTGCAAATTAGCAATGCTGAAATGCTTATTAGAGCTTTTTCCCCCTCCTTGATTAACACTTCTTGCATTTAATGAAGTCTCTTATAAATTGTGGATCAAATGTTCAGACCACTTATGTCACCTGACACAAGTCTAAGAAGAAACACAATGATGCATCCTTTCAAATCTGGGGCTCTGAAGCACCCGAAACAGTGAGCAAATGGCAGAGGTGCAATGCCAGTTTGTGACCCGGCAGACAGGATAAACCTGTCTAGAAAAGGTGAAACATCTGCAGCTGTCTCAAATCCTGTCTGTCTCATAGGCTTAGGCCTTTAATTGTAAGCATAGGCTGGATGACACCATGAAACCCGGATTCACGAATCAGAGGGTTTTAGGAATGTAGGCAGGCATGCAGAGATTTAGCCTGAGGAGAGCTGTGAACATACAGAAGCTCCTTTATGTGGTTTCACCTTCATCAGAAGCACCACTCATCAGGGCTGAGTGTGGAGGGGGACCAGCATTCATAGCACCTGAAAGGGAACTACAACACTAACGTGTCCATCAGGAATGTGCTCTGGAGAAGGAGGATTGAGGGCTCAGAATAAGAGAGAGGGGAGCAAGGGCCAGAGCCCAGTACTGTCCGATAGAACAGCCCCCAGTGTTGTTCTTTCAATCAAGATTGGGACATCTGTTCAGATATTAAACACCTGGAGAAGAAGATTCATTTACCTCCTAAAGTTATCAAGTGAAATCAAACTTTTATCAGTTCAAATTGTGAAAATTAAAGTTCAGGGAAAATATGATCAAATCTCAAGTTGTTTAGTGATGCCAGATGCTTGAGATAGCCCCGAATTTTTCTTCCCTTCCTCTCCCTTTGCCAGTATTGTGAAGACAGAAGGAAGGAAAGGATTCAGAAGTGGGTTTACCTATGAGCTTGGAACATAACCCCAGCAAACATTTTGGGGGGAGCCACTGTCAGAAGACAGGAAAGATATGTTTCATTCTTTATATAAAATCTCTTTACACTCATTTTTCATCTGTGAATCCAACACCGCAGACAGTCTGACCTAGAAACATACATCTTTTATTTCCAGGTGTTGTAATTCCTGCTGACAGCTTGATTCTAAAGATCCACTCTGTAGGCCAGTGTTTCTTAACTTCATTTAATTGAATGACTGTAAGGATGTTTTCAGGAAAAGAAAAACACAGACCATCTCGACAGTGTTCCCACAATTGTCTTCATTTACAAGCAACTTAAAATTAGGCTAAAGTTTGAATATTCATTTATTACGAAATGAAAGTCGGTTTTCTTGGAAGTACAGAGAACATGTGTGGTTTCTTTCAAATTTCACGGACCAATGTATTAAACTCTACCAGTGATGCATAAAGCCCCCAAGAACTATTTGAGGTACTGTGTTGGATGCAGATTGAACGATATCTTGGTTCCTAGGATGGTTGTCTAATCTATTAATGTGTTGATGATCATGTTTCATGCTTTGATTGCTCTCCCTGATGCATCTGCTAAAAAGTAAGCCAAGTGAATTGTATTAGGTAAGAAGCTTGCTGCTGTTGCCTACATGAAATTTGACTATTAAATGTCTTATATCAACAAGCAACTGCAACCAACACTGGGTAAACTGAAGTTTGGCAAGGCTGCCATTGTCATCTTAGCAGACAGAGGGAGAGAGTTTTGCAGCAACCGTGTGAGGAAGGGCACAGATTAATTTCTCTTTTGTCACCCTGTCCAATGCTTTGAGGGAAAAAAAGGGTCTTCTCTGAAAAATGAAATTTAAAAATGGCGATCCAGTATCGACGTAAAACCAAACACCCAGCGCAAGCTCTGTAGCTTTCTGAATCCGCAGACCTTGAAAATTTAGTCAGATACACCAAGAAAAGCATTTGATAGACAAAGAAACTCCCATGTTGAGCTTGGCAAAGGTACTGCATTGACATAATTCCTCCTTAAGATTCTAAGGTTCAAATGATTCCCTCTTGGAAGAAAATACCAATCCAGTTATCTTCCTTTGCTCCCTTGTATTATTGGTTTTCTTTTATACTGCTCATTCAGAAACTGATTAGCTTTGCAGTTTTCCTTCCTTTGCTTAGGAAATAGCCAGAATTGTAACCCTCAGCTTTCTGTTTCAGTCTTGTTGATGAATCTCAATCAATTTTATTTTTTAGAAATACTGGTAAGGCACTAAATGTGCATATTATTAGAACCTATTAAAATCATTGGGACAGCTGTTTTACAACGTATTTCCTTGAAAATAATTTTCAGCCTGAAAAGCAGGATTAATTAGCTTTGCAATGACCTACATAGATTGTTCAAAGTGCCTGATTGCTATCAGCCATCCAAGGAAAAAGTTAAGCAAATTGCACTATGAGCTGATCTCATACAGTGGGCACGGAAAAAGAGAGTACATTATTTACAAGGTAAAAAAATAACTTGCTAACAACATCAAACAATCTACTAACATCATCTGGCAAGTCATTTGAATTTATATTCAAAGAAGATCTATTAGAACCTGAGGGACAAGGCAATAGAATAAAATAAGATCACTGTCATTATTATGAACAACAGGAACTGTCAACAGTGTCTGATGATTTTACTGTTGTCTGTCTGTCTGTCAAAAGAGGGAAATGTGTGTTTAGGACATCTCTTTCTTGTCATACAGCATCTCTTATTTTTTTGTCTGACATTTTGTAACTCTGTAAGTAGCCTAAAATTCAGCCTTTTTTGGTGTACTTTTATGCTCTGTCATACAGTGCATAGACACTTGACTGGGTTTAGGGCTCTACAATAATATTTGTAAGGGAAGATGAATCGGCCCAGTATGTGCAACACCTGTCCATTCTCCTACAGCGATAAAGGATAATGGTAAAACTGCGCAGTGTGGACACAGCAGGATATATGAGGAGAAGATGCATCAAGTCTTTGTGTGGGCTGGACTTCAACCTCTTGTGCTACAGCATCCCAGGAAGAAAGCATAGATGGGGTTCCACTAGAAGACTGACTGTGAGGGTAGCCCTGAGAGCTGCTCAGTAAGTGATACAGGGCCAGGAGAATCTGTCCTTCCACCCCTCAGATCAGCAAGGCTGATAGAGCAGCAGGAGGGGCAAGGGTTGCATGTGCCTGTTCAAAGCTCAGCATAATGGGAATGTGGGCTAGACTGCTGCTCCTTTGATGGCTAACCCGATGTTTTCAACACTGCTGAGTTGAAAACCACCTCCTCCTACCTGCCCATTCTCTCAGTTTGGTGAGGTCTTTCTGGTCTTCTTCACTACCGGGGGGTAGAACCTATCCTACTTTTTCAGATCTGATAATCTGAAAAAAAAGTTTAATGTCGGGTGCAAACATGCAAATTTCCCTGGGCATGTCCTTCCTCAGATCATTGATGAAGATGTTGTACAAAACTAACACCACTCTTTTATGGACTCCATTTTTTTCAACAATAACATACATTAAAAATGAGACCTACGAGTGGCACATAAGGTGGACAACTCTAATGCAGCAGGATCATAAGCTGGACATTTCATTTAATTCTTATTGAATCTAGCACGTACACTCCGTGTGCAGCAGTGAAAAGTGGTGCAGCACAGAAAAGAAGATCTTTGTGAGCACCATGAAGAAGGCAACGGCTCATCTATCCAGACCACAGGGATTTTGCAGCACATCTGCCCTCCTCCCTGCTGCAGTCTGCATAACATACTAGAAATTTTTTTCAGATGGCTGGAAGGTACTTACAGAGTGAAAGAGATGGGCTTTGTCTAATGATTAAATCAGCAGAGAGAGTCCAGGTTAGGATGGACCTTGTCACTTAATTATTTTCACTACTTTACTCTTTACCTTCAACGTTCATAAAATTATGCTGCCCCTCTTGGGTAAGTCAGAAAGCTTTGCTCCTTAACATTTGCAGAGTTCAGAGCTGAATACAAAAATGGTATTGAGTTACAAAGTAAAATCATAACAGTAAACGTTTCCCTGAGAAGCCAAGTCTAAACCAGATCCAAAATATGTCATCTCCCTTGAGCTCTGTGTTACATCTGTAAGACCAGATACAAAGACCTTGGTAAAGTCTCTCTGAGTAACTAAGAGGCTGAAAAAGACAAGGCCAAAGGAGATAGAAAAATTATCCAGCCAAATACACAGTCTGCTTGCAATAGCACAGAGACTAGAAGTACTAAGAGCCTTAAGGCTGTATTTTGAAACTGTTATAGGCACCCAGCTTGGGCAAAATAGTTAGGTATTTGACCCATTGGGGCTCCAGAGCTTCTATCCCAGCTGCATCTGTCCCCTTTATGACTAAAGAGAACTTTACTTTCCTGAAACAAGAAAGGAGAGTTGCCAAGAGAAAGACATTCTGAAGCACCAGGCTCAGAGCTGTGTCTGAAAGGCACCAGAATTGGGATTCTGCCGTAAACACCAAGAATCAGTCGGGATTCAGAGCAACAAACTTGTTTCTACAGGTAAGCAAAAGGAGCCCCCAGCTGTTGCCCACCAGCTCAGCTGTAGGAGGACATAGATTCTAGACTGCAGCCGCTTGATCTCACTTCATAATCGGTGTGGGTGGGAGAAGCAATAAACGTAACAGCATTTTTTTCAGGAAGATTGAACACAGGCAATGAATCAAATAAGGGCTGGCAGCAATTTATGCAAGCTGGGATCTCCCTATTCCTGTAGACAAGATCTGCAGATAAAGAAAAACTTTTAATCAATGGCAGTATAAAACTTCCTCCTACTCAGTCTCAGAAAAACAACAGCTCAGTCAGGTAGAACTCCTCTTGTCTTGGGGCAGAAGGATGCTCCAGGACAAGATTTGTTCCAGTCCCACTTTCCGTGGTAATAATTTGGA
>VZTA01024010.1:389330-439212 GCA_013398855.1 Mohoua ochrocephala | reverse complement strand
TAGCGGGGCGGCTGGGGGAGTGCGCGGGAGCGGGGGGCGTCTCCTCGTTCCCACCAGCATCCCGGCATCGCCGGCTCCGTGCGGAGCGCTGCTGCCGCCCGGCTGCCCGCCCCGCGGGGGCCCTGGCAGCCCCGCACACTGGACCGGGGGCTGCGACAGCTGCCCTGCCTCGCTCCCCCTCTCCCTCCCTCCTTCCCTGGCCGGCTCCTCGCCAAAAAGTGTCTGCACCTCCCGAAGTGACAAATCTCCCCTTCGGCTGAGCGTGTTTTCATGTCGTGAGCTGGTGTTTTATTCCGTGAGCAAGCACGGAGCACGGGATAATTTCACTCTAAATCAACTCTTGAACATACTTTATATTTTTCCCGGCAAACCCCAGGTCTGCTCAATTCATTAAGGCTTGTATTCCTCCCTTTCAAAGAGGTAGCAGTTACAGGACACATCGCCTCTGCCTCCCCTGCCCATCAACATACAAAGATATATATATATAGATAAATGTTCAAGTTAACACAGAAGTGTTGTTCTGTTTAAACTTACAAAGAAGACATTTGCTTAAGATAGGGAAATAATCCCAAGGATGAGACACGACTCGACACCTTGTTCAAACTGGCAAACCCTACATTTTAGAAAATCTGTTTTATTTTCAGTAGGAGGAGTGCTTTTAAAAAACATACTTCAGACATGGCTTCGTAAGTCACAAAATTCACAACCAGCCATGGCATTTGACGTTGCCTGTCAAAGAGCCACCGGCGCTGGGTAACTGTCAAAGCTGAGCCAGAAAACCTGTTACCCTTCCCTCCTCTCTGCATCAAGGCGGAAAGTGTTAATGTTATTTAAATGCAGTTCATTGTTCCTATAAAAATATTTTCTGAAAATGAGTAACAATAATGAAGGGGAGAGAATGCGAGAGTGGATTTAGGCCACGGCATGTAATTTAGTGTCAGATCATACATCTAGATACTCACGCTGTCTGTTATGAAAACACTTTTTAAGACAGGCGGTGACACCTAACTATATCATTTGTGCAAAATATGCATAAGTGCATAGTAACTGATCACATTTTAAAGCACTGTTTTTGTCATGTTTATTTTACCAAATGCCAGAGGTGATTATACCTTATTAAAGGTTGGCTGCTCGTCAGATTTCAGAGTTGCTTTGCCTTTAAGTCATTTCTATGTTTTGTAAATCCTTTAAAGCATTCAACCCACAAATTTATATTGTTTAGCCCATGGATTTTAGAAAACACCTTTTTTTTTTTTTAGGGGTTTTCTTTCCGTTGAAAAAAAAAGAAAAGGAAAGAAAGCAAAGTAGTCCCAGTTCAACCTAATAACTTGCATGCCACGTTTCAGCTTGGAACAGCTTTATGTGGCAGTGTTACACAACTCAGCTGCAGTAGTTGCCCTGCAATAAGGGAGAGCACCCTGCCTTGGAGAAGCAGAGGTTATATAATGGTGAGAAGCAGCCAGGGACGCGCAGCGAATGGATGTGTTTAAATGGGAGCCAAAACAAAAGAAGTGCTCAAGAACACAGAAACATTTTCTTTTTCTTTCCTTGGTGTCTGAAAAAAAAAAAAAAAAGAGATCTAAGAGCCAGACTGGCACCCATCCTGCTAAAGGAAGTGGATTTATTACCCAGGCTTTCTTCTAAGGAGTTTTTTTTAAATCTTGCAGTCCTTGCTCTTCTATTTTGTCAAAAGTAGAGATGCTATTCCCTGAACTCTATTGGTGTACGCAGATGTTGGAAAAAAAAAAGCTTTCCTTTGTCAGATGCCAACTGTGAAAACTGGGAAGGAAGCTACTGTTGGGGGATTTTAGGAAGCCCTTGTGCATTTGTAGTTCATGTAGGTCATTCTGCAGGATGGAGGTTGAACTCCCCTTTCTTGGCCCTACATGACATTTCTGTCGCTCCCCTCACCTTCTTGGCAGGGCTCTGCCACCTTTGTGCCCCATGTCATTGAAGTTCTTGCGGCTCAAAAGTTAGCAGTGAATGCAGAGAGTGCAGACAGCAGTTTGCAACGAGATGTGAGTGACATGGAGGTGGAGAGGATAAAACCAGAACCTTCCAAATGCTGCCTTTGCTCAGCAAGTGGGGCCCCGTGACTCACAACGCAACAGGCAGAGCTGAGCTGCAGGGATTTTGAGTATTGCATGCCAACAGCTGGGACCAGGTCTGCTGAGGGTTGGAGGAAGGATGAGGGACAATGAGACGGTTCCGTGCACTTTCCTGGGATGAGTAATCCTGGTAGTTCACTCTGACTTTGGCAAAACCACCCAGGTGAGTGAGTTCTTCTGTAGGGCCCCAGTCCGCGCATACGCGATCTGCCGCTTTTCTTTTTAGAATTTCTTCTCTCCATCTAATGTTTGGGGATTGAATCAGCAGATTTTGGAGTCAAAGCAACACAGGCCATGCACAATAAGTGTCTAACCCTGTCTGCACTGCTGTCCTGGTGCACTCCAACACTGCTGACCACCCTTAGGCGATGCCACGTGGAAAAACCCACCCATTCAGCTGCTGAGGGGAGCTTCCCGCTCCTAAAACATCTCAGCACAGTGATGGCTCAGTACAAGAAATTTTACTGCATCTACAAAATCGACAGCATTAGGTTTATCTCATCTCCCACAATGCTGAAATGCTGATGGATGCACCACAATTCATTTTCTACTCCCACCCTCCTCCTCCTACACTCCACCTTTTCATTTCTCTACTCCTACTCCTGCTCCCATTTTCTACTCCTCTACAATACAATACCTTCTATCAGCCTTAGCATCAACTTGTATTTTGTTTCAAATTTAAGACCTGAAGATTGCCTTTTATCATCACTGAAATAAAGTGGAGCTTTCTATTCATATTCTGGGTTTGAAGCAGCCAAAATAAAGGATCTGTGCTGTCTTTTTACTACTGCCTGTATAATTCACGTTCTGAGGTTTTGATCAAATTCAGCAGGAGATTACATGAAGTTGAAAGCACTCGTACTCTATGTACAGCTCTTTTTTTTCTACACATATGTGCATGGTGAGAGAGTACAAATGTTTTAACAGCATAAAAAGCAGCAATGAAATACCAACTTTTGTCTGGTATCATCTTATTTTCTGAGGAAGTATGAGGAAGTTCAGCACCCTCAGTTTCCTCCCCTGTCCCTCAGAGGGGACATGATTTGCAGTGCATGTTTCTGAGCAGCCTAAGTTACCGGAAGGCTGGCATGGCACCTCACTCACATCCCCTCCCAGCCCAGGGTAGCTGAGGGCTGCGCCACACGGAAGGCTTTGGACGTGTCCTGGCTGAACAAGGCATTTACACTGCCCTGCCAAGGGAGTTTGAAGGGTCTGGTGCTCTCCCAACCCATGTGAGGCTTCTTACAGAGCCGCTGGAGAAAGGCAGTCCCTCTTGCACGGCATTTCAGAGCAGGAGCCTCGCTGCTGTGAGTTACTTCCTGGGGCTGCGCATCTCTCCCCACCAACCGCACGAACCACAGATGGAATGTAAAGATGGGCTGATCCCTCACCACAACTTGGTGAGCCCACTCCCTTTCCACCTGCCCTTTGCCTCCCGCCTCAGACAGCAGCACCCACAGGCGGGTCAGGGTCTGTCTGGCTCCGGGAGAGGTGGGTGTCACACTTTAGGGTCACTCCATGGTCAGTGGAGAGAAATATGTTCTCCCTGTGGGTGATTCACCACCCCAGATGGTGGAGCTGATCGCACCTTGAGACGCCAGGCTCTTGCTCCAGGTGGTTCACAGCCACTTTCAGCTAGCTGACTTTAGGCCAGCAAACCCCACTCATCCCACTTTATAGTGCATGGAAAATACATGATCTCTGACCCCTCTGCCATTGCATCAATAGTGAGAAAAAGGCTGTGCACACAAAGGCTTACAGGCTCACGGGGCACTGCAGAGAGATGGCAAAACAAAGGCAAAATGACTCGTCCTGCTTTGCAGGGGGAAAGCTGCCCGCTGTGAATTCACATGATGTGCAGAGGACCTCACAGAGGATGCATAGGCAGGGAGCAACTGTGGTCCAGGTCCTTAAAATAAAAAAAGTCATGTCGCTACAGAGTTGTCAGGGTGCTTGCTGATGAGGGGTTTGAAGTTGTCTTGGTTAGGTCCATCTCCTTCTACACACGGGGAAAAATCCTGAACGCTCCCATAGCGGCAGCAAGGCCCCTCTGGATTTACACCCACATGGCTGGAACTGTGGCCACGTGCTGACTGCACTGGTTGCCCACCTCACTGAGCATATTTCAGAGTTGAGAACTGACAGATCTTCGCACAATGTGGTGCAACTCCAGCCTCCAGAAAGCCTTTATGCAGCCCACCCCTTCTTTTCAGAGATGGGGAGCTGTGGTCGGTGATGGCAGAGCTGCCCAAACAGCCAAACGCCGCCCCCTTCATCCCCCCATGGACTGCTGCAGGGAGCTGGGCTGCTGTAACGGGGGTTCTCACAGCCGCTGCTGCATCCTCCTCCTTCTCCTCCTCCTCCTCCTCTTCCTCTTCTTCACCACCAGCAATTGACAGTGAGTCTTCAAACCAGACAGCAACAACCCGCAGCCAACTCCTTCCTCCTCCCCCAATTTCTCTGTAGCAGCTTTGGTGGCAGAGAGCGGCCAGAGGGCTTGGCAGGCACTGCTGCCAGGAGGAAGGGTGAAAAGGAGTTGTCAAGTGGGACAAAAGTGGGGTTGTGCTTCCCAGGCTAGGAGATGGGGCCGCTGGGTGTTGGGCTACCGAAATCTCGGCGCAGACCTAATGGCTGCTGACGTTGGACCACCCCGGCTTAAAAGAAGTGCCGCAACAATTATTTAGTTACATGAATTTAAAAAATAATTTAGTATTAATTTTTTTTTCCTAAAAATAGATAGCAAAAATATGTACTATGTGTTTTTGAACAGTTTCCTTTGATGTTGTTCATATCTCGTTTGTTCTCAATATCTGCAAAAATGTAAACAATTAAGATTTGAGGGCAAGGTTTCACTGAACCATTTCTAAGCGGCAATTTTATAAGGAATCAGAATTTAATTTTAAATTCTGTTGTGCCAGCTCTTATGCCAGAACTACTTACATGTTTTTCCAATCAAAGAGAAGAAATAATAAGACAACTTTACTGGTTGGTGCGATTAAAGCAGCTCAAATTTCTTCTGAACATGATTCTTAACATTTGGACAAAAGCATATTCACTGAATGAGCTCAAATGAGGCATAAGTTATGGGGAACCAGAGTCTGCTGTCACAGTTTGTAAACAGAAGCTAAACAGAAGAAAATATTTCGCGCAAGCTCTTCTCTCAACTCACAATCCAGGCTCAAGACCTCCCGTTTAGACATGTATCCTCTGGCACCCCCCCACACACACCCATAAGGGAAAGACTGAAGTACAGCATGACCAAGGAATGATCCTTACCAGGATCGATACAATAAATACCAAAGGTAGCGTCTGCATAGCGGTATCTGTTCCTAATGTGTCATGTGCAATCACTGGCTGTGATGTAAAAACAGAAGGCAAGAGTTTATCAGGTTTCAGATTCAGCTGAATCATCCGGCCCACCCCTATGCAAAGGCCAATGTGCCTGGAAGTAAACACAGTTCAAGTGCTCTGTGTGTTTTCCAGGGTGTTGAGTTTCTGTTTTGTCATAAATATGATTTATTACAATATTCTCTAACATTCTGCTTTCAATGTTTCAACATTTCCAGGTGCATTTCTCATTCCTTGTTTTCCTCTATGTATTGCTGAAGGAAAAACCAACTGGCTCCGCATGATAGCCTCTGTATATTAAATAATTTTATTGTGTTTGGGCAACAAACTAAAAACAGGACACTTGACAGTTACGATATAATTCAGTGGTTTCTTTTCAGCCCGTAGGAAGGAAAACTCATGGCATGGTACAATGCAATGCTTGACAACTATTTCATCTTCTTTTCCTTTGTTTCCCTGGAAAACTGATAGCTACCTGTTATCAACAAGAAAAATAATTCACAGGCAGAATCAGCACGAAGGCATAATAAAGGCTTACTTTTAAAAGCAAATATTTTTTCCATTGTTGAATTCACGCTTAAAAAGCGTATTTACTTATGGATATAACTGTATTTGCATACAAAGAGGTGATTATGTATATGCTACGCAAATACATATGCATGATAACATCATATGCATTTTGTGCTAGATTTATATAGCTGCAAACTTGCCTAGACAATAATAGTAAGACAGTATTTTGACACATACGCACATGTTCCTACGCTGCTGGTGACTGGCACACCGCAGAAGGCAGTGCTTGGGCAGGACACTCGGCGGGTAAGGTCTGTAGAGAACAAACCCTGTCCGTAGGGTAAATGCCCGTAGCCCACAGACAGCAACCCCAGGCAGCATCACTCTTCCACCTCTCCGTAAAATGGGTGTAAAAACATGTCTACCCATGGCAACCCTGGTGGTTAGCTGTGTAAGTGCTTTGAGATCTGGCTCTGCAAACGCCACCCTCGCTTGTGCCCGGCCTGTGAGGGAGGAGAACGCACTGATGAAACTGAAACCAGCACGGTCCCAGCCCCAGAGGCAGGTTCTGCCTAGAGGCAGAGGCACACCACACTCCGGCCTGCAAACAGATAAGAAGAGCAACCAGCAGTTTCAATTTTGCACGTACATCTGCCAAGCCCCAAATAGCGAACCTCAACCACGATCAGACAAGTTCCTGCCACATGATCAGTAATGGGAAGGCACATGCTGGGCAGCAGTTTGGTGGCTTCTCTTTTTATCCCAAAAGGAGATGGGGATCTCCAATGAGATTTAGGAGGGGGATTGAGGCAGAGAATGGGGTGCAAAGGACCAAACGATGGGGCTATTCGGATCCATCCACCCACACATTACAGAAATGTTCCTGCAGCTGCACGGAACTCAGCAGTGGCTCCCTGAGAGCCACCCACTTTCACTCTTCGCTCCCCTTGTGGCTATGAACCTTGCTGGCTGATGAAGCATCTTGCAACAAAAAAACCATCAAAAAACCTCAAAAAAAAAAAATGAGACACAAGCAAACAAAAATCGACTCTAAGACAGAAATTGGACTCTCTAGTATCCTTTTGCTGGGGTGGGGATGTGTTCATTGAGGCATTCACAGGGGATACTCTGTCCTCTCCAATGAGTACCAGAGCCACTGGAGAATGAGAAATACAGTGAAGGGAAAGAGTGAGAACAGAGGGAAAAAGAGAAGAAGGAAGGGGGGGGGGGGAAATAAGGAAGTCACAAAAATAAGTCACAATGAGGGAAAAACCATCAAAAAAAAAAGGAAAAAAAAATAGAAAGGAGGAAAATGAGCGTGGAAGAAGGAGAGAAATGTCCATTGTATGAAGAAAGAGGATGTGTATCAGAGCACCCCGAATTGAAACTTTTGCAAAACAAAAAACCCACAAAAATACTTAAAAGATGCTGAAGGGCTGTAATTCCAGAGCTCCAAGGGACAATAGGCAACCTCCCCAGGTGTCCAGGGCAGGTCTGCATGGGCGTCCCCCAGAGGGCTCACCCAGGCCACGTTCACATCCCCACCACAGGGTGCATTGTGATTTAGTGGGCAAATGGATCCACCTTCTGCCCTTGGTGCAGTCAGAAGTCATTCTGCTTTTCCAGAGTCTACTGCAGTGAAGTTCAGATGGTGAAGTGTGTGCTGGGAAGCTGCTCCTGCCTCGCTTTCTGCCCTGCGTGAGCCAGTCAGCATTCCCTTTCCCTTTAATGCTGGGGCACGGCTGACGTTGCCCCGCGGCACTCACAAGTCTGGAGTAAGCACCCCCAGGCTACGATTCCCTGTGGTGTTCCAGCAAAGTCAGGCAGTGCTGCAGGAAGAGGCAGGATCTGGAGTTGTCATAGGAGTCCTTTCCCAGCGATGCTCCATCCTGGGCACGGGGCGCAGCACATCGACTGAGCGGCTCAGGGACTGACAGCTCTTGATGAAGAGTTGTATCAGGCAGCCAGCTGCTCTCTCCTTCACCCACCTGAATAAACGCCAAGGCACCCTCAGCAATTCCTGCAAGCCGTCTACCCAGGAGGACCCAGCAGAGATGGCCACTGAATGTGGATGAACACTCGAAGACGAACTCAAGACTCAAAATAAAATAGACAAGGGATGACACTGAATTTTAAAGAATTCCTTAATATATATGGGTTTGTTAAAAACTTGAGTCTTTCATAGTTCTGTTGTACAACTGCGTTTTTACATTACAGGAAATTGAGTGCAGAAAAGCAGGACTCCTTTTTTACTTCCCAGACCTGTTGGGTGTGTTTTCCTTTCAGCTGATATCTTCCTATAGTTTTTTTTATGTGAAACCTTTTCTAGTTTTTTTTACTTGCACACCTCATCTTACTCTCTGTAAAACGTCTATGGTGCAGTCACTTTGCAAACAAGCAAGAAGCACACTTTTCTCACAAGCCTCAAAAAGCATTACCCTCTCTACACATCAAACTTCCTGCAAAGTAAGGCTTCTATGATGAAAAACAAGAAATGCGATTCTAGATGCTGAAAATGTTTAGGCTTTAACAGAGCCAGGCAGAGCTGCCTTTTCTGTTGATCCTGAGCAAGCCTTTCCAGCCACTCGTGATGTCAGGAGGCGCCATTCAGACAAGTAACTGCAACCCACATCTCTGTGGATTTTCCTCAGCCTCCATAAATAGACACTTTCTTTGCCGCTCCATCATGTGAATCTAAAGAGTGGGGGTTTTCTGACATCGGAACGAAATCAGGAGTGCAAATACAGGCACCAGTCTGACCCTGTCTAGACCCTTCCTCCCCAAGCCCCAAGTCAGCAGAGGGGCACCCAGGGTGTGAAGCAGATGTCCAGCCTCCTCCAGAGAAACACCCAAAATCCCAACCAGCAGTGTGTAACCCATTCAAAGTCAGTTCTCCAAACCAGCAGGACTCCAAGCCTGAGCCTGCTGAAAAGCAGAGAGGAGAGGAAAGGAAAGGACTTACCCTCTCCAGAACCCCAAAGCTGTGGAGAAGGAAGCTGCAGGGGCAGAAGCCCAGGGCAGGGAGATGAATTGGATTGCCACCAACAGTCTCCAGGTTTTTCACCCTGCAGACCGACAGATGGACAACAACCGAGTTTTACACCTCTTCTATTATGGTACATCATCCAGACCTCTCCAGGGCACCAACTTCAACCAATGCTGAACATCTGGCAGCTTGAAGAGCTGGAGAAAGAGTGAAGGAGGTGGTTTTCGGTCATCTTGTAGAGGTCTCTGTGAAGGGTGGCAAGGATAAGAAAAGGAGTTGAGAAGAAAGAGAGAGGATGATGGCAAAGGAGCCCAAAACGATGTCATCGTGTTCCTAAAAAGCTATCAAAATCTGGTGGCTGAGCAGGGAGATTGTAAAACTCACCACTGAGTGCACTGAATTTCTCTGCCTCTGACTGGTCATCGAGGGTCGTAGTTTGAAGACGGTGATGACCGAATATTTCTGACTCACCAGAACAGCTCTTGGTTTTATTTGCTTTTCTGACAGGTCTTCGGGAACATGTCTTTGTCCTCCTGCAGTTTTGCAGCATTACAGATCTGCATTTTAATCTTTCACTTCACTTCTTGTTTCTCCAGGGACAAGACAGTAGTCTGTGGCCCAACACAGCCCAGAAGAAAGCCTCCGCAGAAGGAGTCACCCAGATCATTTTCATCTCCTCTTTGTCTTCAGCTTGATCCAGCTGCAGGTGAGAAAGGAGACTCAGTGGTTGCTGGTGGTCTGAAATCAGCAGCCAGAATAGCTCAGTGGCCAGATGGGTGGTTTGCAAAACATGAGCTGGGGATCACCGGCACATCAGTTACACAACTCCTCATCCCACACACCACTGTTACGCCATGGGTAGTACTCCTCCTCCATGACCAAGATTTTCTTACAGTGGTCAGAAAAAACCATCTATTTGAGCAACATCTGTGAAGTCATGCAAACGGGTCTACAAAAACACCTACACCGCTAGATCATTTCTTTGATATTTTAATCAAATTCGTGTGTCAATGTCAGATGAAATCAGCACATCTCTTCCTCGGCAGGGTTACGGCCTAGCTGACAGATTGCTGCGTGTGCAGCAACGTCTGAGCCAGCCAACGAGATCTGCAGCTGAGCGAGGAAGTGGGTAAGTGCCATGGAGGTAAACACGAGGTCAAGAAAATGGCTAGAGACAGAGTGCAAAGTGCTAAGCAGAGCAGTGACAGGCATCCAGAAGGGATTTTTCACAAGCATGCTGGCATGCTGTGCTGCACAGCTTGCTCTGCTCCGTAGGTTTCAAGCAAAAGCAGACTGTGACAAATATTTTGAGAGTGCTTCGTGGGAATCGAAGCTGCGAGATGTTGAATCTGCACTGGCAGAGCCAAGCAAAAAGTGGCGAGTGAACTTTTTCCTACACAGATTGCACCACAGAATAAGTTCCCTGATTTGCCGAGACTTTTTACACTTCTTGTCATAGGCAGCCCTGCTGTGAGAAAGTTTCTGGAAACCTCTTCTGCAACACCATGGCGGCATATCTTGTTTGAATCAACTGGGATGACAAATAGGTCAAAAATTTTGGATACGATTTCATGTTATCGACCCGCAAGAGCCGTCGAATGCTCGCGTTGGGCATCGTCTTGCAGCAGATGAGGAGAGCAGCCTGGCAGCTGCTACGCTCAGCAAGGTAGCGGTGCCGTGTTGTTCCCTTGTGGATGATTCACAAGGCCTTGGTGGGGGAAGCAGGAAATTCATGACGGGGATTTCTTCTAATGCAGTGAGTTTAGCTGGAAACCAAAAGAGCAACCCAGGCCATTGGAAACAATTCAGATGTATGATTTTCCTTTTGAGAAGACAACAGCTTCTGTTAGCCATATCACTGTGGGCACAGCAAGAACGTGGGAGAGGAGCCCTGTTTCTCAGTATAGTGCATGTGGCTTACACAAAACCTTTGCTCAGCTAAGTTGGGGGAAAATTGAGTTAATTAACTTGTTATGGCAGTAAAATGGGCCTCTGCTGGCTTCTAACAATATCTCCAGGCAAAGGGGAAAGTACCTGCAATCTTCCCAGTCATGAGGTGGAAGAGCAGCTTTCAAGTCCTTTTTCTGCTGTCCAAGGCTTCTGGGGAGATGAGCTTTTAAGAACCTGTGTGTGGCTTTATTTAGCGTCGGGCAAGATTCACCTGCCATGACTCAAGCATCTCAAACTTACGGTTTTGGTCCTTGCCAATCACCTTCAACTCCATTTGTAGCTGAGGAAGAGAAACAGGCAGAGAAAATTCACTTATCCAAAGCCTGGCCTGGGAGACATGAGAGCTGAGTGGTCCTCTGCTTTGACTTCATAGAATCACAGAATGGTCTGGGTCGGTCGGGACGTTAGAGGTCATCCAGTCCAACCCCCCTGCCACGGGCAGGGACACCTTCCACTACACCAGGTTGCTCTAAACCCCATCCAACCTGCTCTTGAACACTTCCAGGCGTGAGGCATCCACAGCTTCTCTGGACAACCTGTTCCAGTGCCTCACCACCTTCACAGCAAAGAATTTCTTCCTAATATCTAATCCAAATCTACAATTCTTACATTTTAAAGCCATTACCTCTTCTCCCACCACTGCATGCCCTTGTTCAATGCCCCTGTCCAGCTCTCCTGTAGCCCCCTTTAGGCACTGGAAGGTGCTCTAAGGTCTCCTTGGAGCCTTCTCTTCTCCAGGCTGAACAGCCCCAACTCTCTCAGCCTGTCTTCTTAGGAGAGGTGCTCCCGCTCTAATCGCCTTCATGGCCCTCCTTTGGACTCACTCCAATAGATCCACATCCCACTTGTGATGAGAACCCCAGAGCTGGATGCAGCTCTCCAGGTAGGGTCTCATGAGAGTGAAGCAGAGGTCACCTCCCTTGACCTACAATAAAAGACTAATAATACTATTTTATTAATACCATCGTTACTGTTATTACACAGTACTATCAAACACACAGTTATATTTAGCTGTGAGTTTACAGGATCTTTAAGGTCCCTTCCAATCCAAACCATTCTATGATTCTGTGATTTAAAACCATCTTTGTACTTCACTTTGATAAAAGCTACATAAATTAGTAATCTGTTAGTGTTGTTCAACCTCTGCTACTGAACTTACTTTAAAATGCCATGCCAGTGTTGTAGTCCTAACAGCAATTTAAAAATGAGTATGTTGACCTGAAAATGGGCTGGGAAAAGGAGAGAAGATTGACAATGACTTTAAAGTCTTCATGGATGACAGTCAGAGTTTCCAATGGCCTTTAGAACACCAGAATATTCTTGTTTGGAAGAGGTGCAGGTGGAGTCAGCTGGTACTGGCACTACCAGGGGTAGGTTCCCCCATCTCAGATTGCTCCCTTCACCTGCTAACCTGTTATTTTAACAAAGCCTTGTTTTCATCAGCCACTCTCCTGCCGGGCTCACCTTACCTACCAGCACAGAATGCTGATTTCATATCAGAAGTGGAGGCAGGGCAAAGAGCAATGGTGAGGCAGGGCAAAGAGCAGTGGTGAGGCAGGGCAACGAGTACAAGATGGAACCTTGTGGCAGGAACCAGGGATTCCAGGGTGTTGAAGCACCTTGGGAACATGAGAGGATTTTTTGTCTTTTCGTGAAGGTAGGAAGAACTACTTTAAGGTAAGGTGTGCAGAAAGGGAATACGAACTGGGAGTCCAGGGAGACACCAGCAGGAAGCACCAAGGATGAACTTACAGAAGACAGCATGGAAGCCTGTCAAAGGCATGGAAAGAAGAAGCACACACTCTCAGTGTCTGGCTCGCAAAAGATCTGTTTCACTTAAAAGAAACAAAACCTTTTCACAAGAGTCTTCAGGCCAGGGCCTCTAGTTCTTACTGAGAAGAGGAGCATGTACAACCTGCACAGTAAGAAAGAGAAATATTACACAAGAGCAGGAGAGACTTTTCAGGAGACAGCTGTGACCAGTGCCACAAATATCACCTAGACTAGGAATGGGACTCTTCACAATTAGAAGTGAGACACTGATTCAGAAACCGATGCTGCACCGAGAGGCAGCAGGAAAGGTCTGGAAGAAGAGACCTACGTTTGCTGAACACCACATCTCGTGGTCAGCTGAGACTTAGAGGATCATCCCAGCAGTGAGTTATTTGATAGAAAAGCAGAACACAGCCTTGAACATGCAAATCATGGAAATGGTCACAGGAACAGAGGAGCAGTGCTAGGGTCACACGCCAGGTTTCTCGTAGGGAAGGTATATACTGGGACAAGGGCTTGTGAAGGTAAGAACAAACCTGAAGGCTCTCAGGCAGCCATCCAGGTAACCTGGGATGAAAGCCAGGGATGAGTATCCTCTGCAACTTAATAAGTACCAGATGAGAGTAAAACTGGGGCAATTCTTACAAAAACTATGAAAAAAAATGAAGCAGAAGAGGCTCTGTGATAGCCCATGAGCTGTAACTCTGGCACATGCAGAACCTTGTGCACATTTGTAGGGATGGACTGTAGGCTCCAGAAATACTAAACATGTTAAGTGCTTGTGGAGGCATTCCCGAGTGCTTTCAGGGAGTGTTAAATCAAAGCAGACCTACTAGGGAGACATCCCAAGGACTTCCAATAGGAGGAAGATGACCAGCCTCCATGGCCAGCTGACCCTTTTGCCCTGTTAAAATCTTCTGGCTTGAATCAGCTGCAGCTCATATTGGCCTATCAGCCAAGCACAAGTATCCTGACACCATGAGAAATCACCAGCCGAAAACAGGACAGAAATACAGGGGGTTTTTTCTCCCCTCACTGCTTTCTTCCTTCACACACGTTTGCTGAGCTGTTGTTCTACAGAAGGCACCATGATCATCCAGATCATCATCACCTCCTTCACCAGCACCACCAGCAAGGAGAGATTTCAGGTGACTTTTGGCCAGAGCCAGAGGGGTGGTCTTGTAGCGCCTGGGGCCACTGGCTGTGTGGAGGAACAGAGTGAAGCCACCCACAGCGCTGACCCACAGCAGAGCAATCCTCCCACGCTGGGACTCAGGATGAAGCTAAAGCCGCTCTTCATTAAAACACGCCTCCCTAATTCCTGTCACGAAGGAGCAATTGCATCAAGAAGTGCCGCTTCGCTTTGCAGCAACACCCTTCGGGGAGATACGGGGCACCGGATCTGGGTCACCTCCCCTGGCCTTTGGGGTACATCCCTGCTGTGCTGGGATACGGGAACATCCTAAAGCAACTGCTGGCACCTCTTCAGGGTCTCTTTCAGTGGCTGCAAACTTCACCTGAGCTGATGGTGCTCTCAGTGCCGCAGGCGCAGCGCGGGTGCCCTTTATTGCAGCACAGGAGCTGGAGAGGATGACTTCAAAAGGGCATTTAGCAGCAGAACAGCCCGGGGGGGCAGCTCCTGTGGTGCACAGCTTTCCTTGCAATGCCCATCGTCCTCACCATCACCTCTGCCACGTGGGGAGAGCCGCACAAAGCTGTCTCGCTACAGGGGTGTTCACAGGCCGAGATAATCTCCCCTCCAAACAGGAAAGAGGCACATAAAGTGGGTGTAGGTGGGGGAGGATTCCAGAACACGACAAACAGGTATTCACCACTCAGCAATTACACCGCTGCTCTCCCAGGAGCCCGCGCCGATGTCTGGAGGCACATCTTCTGCCTGCCACCCGGAGTGAGTGGGAGACATCCACATCTGTCTCCCAGGGGGCACGCACACGCGAGTGATGGGTCATCTGGGACTTCATTTTCTCTCTTTTGGGGGATTGGGATGAGGATAAAACATAGGGACGTTATAAAAGGCTTCTACTGTGCAGGCCAAGTTTACACCAGTGCAGTGGGAGTGGAAGACGTGCTGTTCTGGTTTCGAAGTGCTCAATTTCTCTTAAATCCCACCAACTACACCCGCGTTTCTGGGCTACCGAGGAGGCAGATTAAGGATTACATTTTAGGAGCCTTCCTCAGATGCTGTCGGCATCATTTGTCAGCAACATACTCGGGGACAACCATCATCCTCTGCTCCCAGACAGTGCTGGTGACAGTGGGCTTCTGGCACAGTCACGTCTTGTCACCCCTCTCTGCAGTCCCAGGAGAGCCGTCTCCACCCCCTAGCTGGGAAACATCCTCTGGGGTGTAATTCCTTGTTTTCTCCCCAAAGAGAGCAAGTGACCCCTGGAAATGATGCATTTCGGTGCCACGGAGTTATGGCCCTTGTAATCAGCATGAAGCAAACACTGAGTTGAGGAATAAGTAAAATATTGTGGACTAGAAAGAAGAATTATCCTTTGTGAGTATTTTCAGAGGAGGTTATTGAAACACTGAACAAACATAGTCCAAGAGACTTCTTAAACTTCAAAATATTTCCGTAATGTATGTAAAAAATCGTAAACCTGGAGCTCCCTGTTCACATTTGGGGTGGGAAAGTGTAGCTTCTTGACGTGTGTAGCAACCATAGCCCAAGCAGTTAAGCACAGGAAGTGAAGAAGAATACCACAGACATTTTTCTTGTGAAAAGTTAGTTAATCTGAAAATATTTTACCTGAGTAAGGGTGTGGCTAATCTATAGGGGTTAAAATCTTTTTAGGGGGTAACAATCTACCATGTTCCTTCTTTCTCTGGGATAAAGGTCTTCAGTCCTCCCGTGAAAAGATCATCCAGAATGGAAAAGCCATTTATTAGGACATCAGTTCAAGGGAAACCTTGCAACATGCTGGGTGAGAGGGGGGATGAGAGGCACAGCGTTGGGCTGGTACTGGGAACCACAGTGCCATTTGCATGCAATTTCACATCCATTAACGCAACTTCGGGAGAGATTCCAGAGCTTTAATCACTCCGATTGATTGTGATTAGTAATGATTTGTTGCGGTGATTTGCAGTGTATTTCCTTATAATCCAGTTTAAGTAGAAATCTGCCTCGGCACTTTCTGGATAATTCAGATAGCCTGTAAGAATTGTTCCTGTGGGAGTAAGAGCCTGGATATTTTAACACCAATTTCCATCATAAGATGCTTTTTAAATAAATCAAAACAATTGTTTTCACTCAGGTCTTTGCACTGAACTGGCAAACGTATCTTGCCCAGCTGCTGGAAACTCTGAACCCATTTTTTAGAAAGCCTACTGTGACAATAAAATTGATACATAAGCTTTAAAGGAATGAGTGTCGACCAGCTTGTCATACCACAACATTCATAACACCTTCAGGGAGCAGAAGAAACAGTTAAAAGGAAAGTTAGCTGACTCATTTCGTGAATAGCTGGTGTTACTCGTAGCAGCTTGGAAGTTAACAGATAAAAATGTTATCACAGCCAGCAGCAATATAGCCCTAACGACAACAGACAGACTGATGTATGAAATAAGTCCAATTAACTGTCTTAAGCACGGGTGCAACTTGGATTTGGCATTAATATTCCAGTAGTATGCTGGAGACTGATTGACTGCTGTAGTGTGCCTTAGAAGAAACGTCTTGCATTTCCGCGTCTTCTGCTGGAAAATAATTTTATTTAAAGATGTACAGAGGCTTTAAAGTGCTGCTCCGTTCAGGTAAATAGGCCAAATTTTTTATTCAGTCACACCGGAATAACTTCAGTTCACAGAAACTCCATTGACTTCATCAGCAAAATTAAGCACTGCAACAATTTACTTAGTCATGCTGTGGACTCCCCATCACTGGAAACTATTAAGTCACAAATTTTTGGTTTGTTTACTCCTTTTTTTTTCTGAAAGAAGGAAAAAGGAAAAAAAAAATGCTCTAGTTGAAATTAATAAGCCACCCAGCCTGCGCTGCACATGATATCAGATTAGAGGGTTACGTTGCCTCCCTTTGACTTCATGATGCATGAATCATGGGTCTCGTTCACCTGGGAGATTCAGGAGCTCTAGGGTGGCATGGGATGGCACAGATAGCCTTGCTCCCCAGCAAGCATCTTGGTGCAACACAGCTATCACTGTGTAGGACCATTCTGATGGGGAGGGACACACATTTACCCCAGAGACAAACCCTTGTCAGGGACCTTTGGACTGACCTAGCCCTGGATGTCCTGGATTCAAAACTTTATCTCCATTCCCACGAAAAGCTGGAGCGTGCACCCTGATAGTCACAGCTCGTTTGTCACCGCCAAAAACCCAGCATGCGAGTGTCTTCCTGTAAGTGTCTGGGCAATTAATCACCCACGTCACCTGGATTATCAGAGACCACGAGTTCTTTGTTGATTTGTTATGTTTGGCTTCTGTGCAGTAAAATCATGGGTCACTGTCTGTGGAGGTGAGCAGGCCTAGCAAATGGTTCAGAAAAGAGTAATGTCTTCCCATAGCCCAATTAAAATCAGGGACTGCTGCTAAAAAGGCTGTCTGAGGGGACCCACAGAAACTACTCAAATTAGTAGCTGCTCTATCTGACCTAATTATAAGAATCAAAGTGAGGAGAGGTGTGTTAACAGCTGCATTTAATTTTTTATTGCATTTACTTGACAGCCACCACAGTCATTTACTCCTGGGCAGGGTCACGCTGCCAGGGCAGAGGAGTGTGTTCATCCCACACCACAGTTATACCAGACCACAGCAAAGTGAGGAGATTATGCTCTAAATAGGGCAGGTTTTGAGCCCACAGCCCGAGGTGAACACTTGTGGAAGGCCCCAAGCCCCTCAACTTCTTCTTTTTAACTACAGAGAGAGCAAAATAAGTAGGGGAAGCTTGCCACAGGATTTTAATTTCTTCCCATTTTATGCCTGATGCTCCGTCCTTTCACAGCAGTAACAACTCCTCCCAGCTTGGGTACGTGATGGTGACAACCTCAGGCCACAGACAGGGCACAGGCGTGGTGCTCTTTCAGTGCCCCTGACCATTCCCACACACTGCAGGTGCAAGCCATGGCCATAACCCTGGAGCTGCTGCCACAAGTGACCCTCTCCAGGACCAGCACGTCCTGTTTGGTGCCCAGACCCAGCCCATCTGGAAGGAAGGGCTGATTTTCCTTCTCCAAAAGGCTCTCACCCCACACCAGGCATCACACGAAACCAGGCAGGGGCTGCATTCCCTCTGCCAGCTTCTCCCTTGCCCAGCTGCCTGCCTCCTGTGCCCACCACCCTGGCACATGCCTCCGGTGCTTGTTGCCAAGAAATTGTTTTAATGTTTGCGTTTTCATTTGCCAAGCATTAACACAGTCTCACCTCTGTATTTCTATGCTGCTCCACCCTTTCTTGTCTTTTTAAATGCCATGCTGAACTCTCACTTGTGTGAGGTGTGCAGGAGTGCTTACCCAAGTGAGAATGGCAAAATCATGAAAAAAATGAAAACAAACAAAGAATAAACCCACAAGAATTTAGCTCTTCTTTACCAGTTTAACACCATTTCTTTCCTGGGCAATGGCTGGAGTGACCTTCTCCGTCTGGGAAGAACTGGGACAAGTGAAAAAAATAATAATTAAATGTTATAAATAACATCCAGCTACACCCCTGACACAACCACAGGTGGGACAGATTTTTCCCTGGGTCGCCTTCCCAGTTTGCCCTGCACTGTCACTGTATGAGTCAGGAAAAGCTTTCTCTGCAAGTGGGGGTGCCACACTGCCCACCTGGTGTGCTCCTTTCAGGTTTCAGCAGACTCCAGTGTGGTCGTTGAGGGGCATCTCCGTGTCCCAAGCCTCTCCTTTCTCACTTTCCACATTCTCTTTTCTTCTCCTCCTTTCAGCTACAAGGCAGTGGAAAGTAAATACAGCTTCTCCTTCCCATCGTGTCCAGGAGAGGAGGGATTAAGGTTTTTCCTTCCCCATTTCCACCTAGTGAGAGGAGGGAGAAGATCTGATTTACAGGTCTCAGTGCTTTTTCCAGGGCTGGGTGAGAGGGAAAACTGCAGCACTCACCCCTCAGGTCTGGATGAAGGCCAGAGATGATGCTGCTGGGTCTCAGGGCACTGGGTATCCTGGAGAAGAGCAGGGATGTGCCCCTTAGCCTCCTGACCAGGTAACAGCTCCAGCTTTGGCCTCCTTGGCCATGCCCAAGTCTGCTCCTGTTACCAACACAGTGCTTTCGCAGCTGAAGGAGATGTGGGGATGGCTCCAGGAGGGATAAAGAATCCCCCCCTGCACTACAGTATGGTGGAAATACTTCAGTGGGGGTGATAAAACAGGTAAAAACCTGTCCGCTTCCTACCTTGGATTCTGATTAAATGCCCATTTGGAGGATGTGCTGCAGAAAAAGAGACAAAGAACAAGTTATTGCCAACGTCCATGGAGAACTGGGAATGAGCCTTGCATGGCCTCATTCAAACTCCAATTAGTACTACTGCCAAGACAGAAACCCAAGTTTCTTTTAAAATTTTGGGAAATTCAGGGCACAAGGAGCTGCAGGAGCTTCAGCCCTGAGCCTGTGGGAGTGCAGCTGGGCACGCCATGGCTCGGGGATGAGGGGGCTGTGGGCCAAGCATCAGCCAACCCAAGCCCACCTCCCTTGCTATCGGATGCCAAACTGAAACGAGCCCCTCAAACGTGCAGGGCCTGCTCCCTCCCCTCTTATCCATCACTTTTCCGTGAAGAAAATGACCCACTGTGCAACATAGCACAGGGTGAGGCTTCGGAAAGCCTTTCCCAGCCCCTTGCTTCACAGAGGCAAAACCTCGGCGTTGAGTGCTCGAGCTACAGTTTTGGTCAGTCCTATTATCATCACGATGCAGAAAAACTGCCTGGGTGTCGGTTAGGTTCACACCAAACCCACACATTCCACGGGACGCACGTACCCGGGGCGTCACTGCAGCCTGGGAGAAGGAGCATCCCCTCCAGCATCTCTCCTTGTCAGATGCACGGCCACACAGCCTCCTCCAGTAGGGACCTGACCACAGCAGGGCCCCAGCCGGGCTTTCCAAACAAGGGTACTGGCCTTGTCTTACATGGGAACTGGTGCTGGAATCAGTAACATTAACAGCAAAGCTCCTGTGGCAGCCAGCACACGGGGTCAGGCCACCCTGGCTTCTGTGAAGGAGGGATAACCAGCAGCACTGCGCTCTGGGCAAGCAGAAGAGGCACAGCAGGAACCTGGAGGAACAGCCAAGCTTGTTTCACCAAATTTTAAAAATTATTAGGTAGGGAAAGGAGCCTTAGCTTCCTTTTTCACATTTGCAAACACTCATCAGATTAGGATCCTTTCTCCGTGGAAGGGGAGAATAGAAGCTGGGAAACTTAACGGTGGCTTTTAAAGCACCTGCAGAAGGCACTTACCAAGGAGCAGGAGATGTTTCAGGTCTGGAAGAGAGGGAAGCAGACAGCTGGCCACTGCAGAGCACTGGGAAGCCCCTCTTCTCCCTGCTGCATCCCAGCAGGACCCATGGCAGCCCTGCCAGCCACGGGGGTGCCTTGAGTGGCTTTAGGCAGCCTCATCCCTCTCTGCCACTCCGGCGAGTAAGTCCCACAGCTTGCAGTGACAGAGGAACCAGTCTGACCGCAGCCCTGAACTGAAGCAAGCAACCTTTCACGCGCCTGGCAGCTGCTCCCAATTTTGAAGCAATCGGAAACTCGGATTTACACCCTCATGACACCGGCACAATCCACGCCTGGATATTGCTGCTCGGTATCGCTGCCAATCTGTTAGAGCACTGCCACACTGAGGCCTGGATATCTTGTGACTGTCCTAAAACAACCTATCTCAAAAAATAGCAATATTAAGTTGCTTTCAGGAGAGAGAGGGGGGAAAAGTAGCTTCTAATAATTTCATTAGAACAATGTTTCCCAGGGCATTAAGGTCTATGATAACAGGGCCTTTTGAGCTGATCACACCGAGAGCAATGCTGGAGAAATGTTAATTTTCAACTTAAAATTAGGCTAAATTTGAAACATGCCTTATATTTTATTTTCCATCTTTTCCTTTTATTTTCCCACTTTTCGTCTTATAACTTGTGGGGTTTTAAATCCAGCTTTATAAAATAATTTTTCACTTGCTGCTACCATATCTAATATATATATAATGGAATAAGCCCTGGTCTAAGAGACTGGGAGGTTTTTAGGAGCAGCTGTTGGTATGTGTCTCCATTTCCATTCTTCCCACTGGAAAGCAGTAAGCAAATATCTCCCCCCCAGATAGGCTTAGGGCGAGTTCAGAGTAAAGCCTTGTCAGGTTTAAAATGGCATCTTGCTTGAGCAATCCCATGGATTTCAGGGGGTAATCAGCAACCTGAGGAACAAGATCACAGCTTTGCCCTTAAATCTCAGTAGCTGTTTTGTTCACACTTTTTACTTTATCCAGTGCGGCTGCCGTGGTGCTGAGCAGCAGGATCCTTTCTATTTAAAAATTATCTCCAAAGATAAGATTATCCCGTGCTTGAAAACTGCCCGTGTTTGAAAGCTTTGCAGAGCATCCTGGGCAGCCCAGGAGCCCATCCCCAGGGGGAAGCAGCGGGCAGAGTCCAGCCCTTGAACAGGCAAAATCCCTTAGCCAGCAAGAAAATTAGAATAATTCTCCAGTGAAGCCAAGTGAGTCAAGTGGAGCTCCACAGGTACTGTGGCGTAGAGGGCAAGAAATCACGAGTGCCTCCTCGGGAATCCCTTGACCCCAGAAAGTCACCTCAGTTGTTCCCAGGGTGAGCTGAGAGGGGGGCGAGGGAGTTTGCATCCCCATCTCTATCTGATCTGCACAATGCAAATGCGAGGAGTGGCTGGCATCCCCCCAAATTTAGGTGGGCGAATGCTTGCCCGCATGGAAGATGAGGCACTCCTTTCCCCACCACCTGGCTACGAGGCACCCTGGGAACGGGGCTGGTCTTCATCTCCCTCCGTGCCTCCCCACTTCCCCAGTGAAATCCGAAACGTGGCTATTTCTGCCGCCGCTGACAAACACCGTCACCTTTCGCTCCCTCCCTCGCGGGTGACGGGGTGCAGCGCCCGGGACCACAGTGAATCATCGCCCGGCGGCTCCCGAGCTCCGCGGTGGCAGCGGGGCCACCCACGCCAGCCCAGCGCTGTGGGGCGGGGACCGCAGCCCCAGCTGCAAGGAGAGACCGGGGGGGCTGCATTGCATTTGGCTTTTATTGGGAAAACGGGAATAAGTACCAGGCACTGCAAGGGAGAAGAGAGGAGAGCCGGCTCTCGGACAGCCCTGTGGCTGCTGGCCGTGCTGCCTCTTGCCGCGGCCGCAGCAGCCGGGAGCTGACATTCCAGGGGAACCTCAGCTGGCCCAGCAGTGCCCAGGGCAGGGTAGTCCCCGGAAAGACTGGGCAGTGCAGGGGCATGGAGAAGCCCAGCCTGGCTGGAGAAGCTCTCTCCCACATATCGCCATACCCGGGCTTCAGCCACATCTCCACCCAAAACTGCCCACTGCCAGCACTTCAGAGAATCTTCTTGCATGGAAAAACTCCTCTGTTGTTGACATCCATCTGAATTCACCTCGATGGGCATTAAAAAGTTTCTCTGACAGGCGGAGACTGCGATGCAGAAGAGTTAAAAGGTCGAGGGGAACTCCCTTCGGCTGGATGCTATGTCCCAGTTTCTTTGTAGGATCGCAGCTCATTGGACACTGCAAGTCCACTTTTTTGTATGGAAAGAAACCAAGTAAGCTTTGGATACCACACAGCCCGCAGTTACACTTCTCCAGTACATGACTTGATCCAACCATCCCCACATCCTTCCTGACGCCCAGGATGGCCCTTCTAGTTTTCCTTCAGGCTTCCAGCTCTTCTTTGAGTAAAATATAGAGCACTTCATTGCAGGAGCGCCTCTGCAGCTCGATCCCAAGGGAATAAGGGCACCCTGATGTGAGCAAAGCGTTGCCCGTTTCCGCCAAGAGCTCTGCTCTCATTTCAGGGTGACACTCACACTCCTCCCTGGACGCCAGCGCTCGCCACCTCAATCTTCCACAGGCAACACATTCCAGAGCACAATCAAACCCATTGTGCAGCTCTAGAACAGTTTTTGCTTTAATCTATTGGAGGGAGCAGCACAAGGATTTTTATATCTAATCCAATAAATCTACACTGACATCTTGTGGAGATCCCGAGACCAAAATGCCACAGCCACTGGGCAGGGTGGGATTTACACCTTCGCCACGTCCTGCTGGACACTACCACGGAGGCAGCTGGACTTTCCAAAGCAGCTGCAGCTGTGTCTGTGGTGAAAACCAGGTCCCGCAGCCTCAGAAGTCATTGTTCTCGGTCCACAAACATAATTTTAAGTGATCCTCACGAGCCCAACTAAACCAAGACTGTTTACTCTTGAATCCTCACTGAAAGCAATACTGTGGCCATTCTTAAAGAAGTTGCCATGATGCTTCAGGCTTCTCAAAGCACAAGCTTCTGATGAGGAGCTATTTTCATGCTGAAATTTTATTATCTCTGTAAGTGCTGAAAAAAATGGACCTAAGTAGCACTCGAGGACTCCTTTAATGCTCCTCTTCATCTAAAAACACACGGTTCAAGCAAAAACTGCCTGCAGTTTGGGAACCTGTGCAAGATTTCCCTCCATATTCACCCCGTTCATTTTGGCCCCTCTGCCAAGTCCAAAGGGTTAAATTAAGCCACTGCCGACTTTCTTCCAGTGCTCGGGTAAGTGTTCAAGGAGTACAAGCTTCCTTTTAGGCACAGACCACAGTAATGCTGCAGTGAAATTGCTTAGCAGAGGCTAACACCAAGAGCTGAAACCCCAGGACAGACAATCTCTCAATCCAACCACACAATTGTTTCTCCAGCTTTTTCTTAATACCACCTAGGGACCAAATGCTCGATCTCCTCCAAGATGGCCAGAGACCCTCTGGAACCACTGTGGTAGCACCAGACAGGTGGAAAATGGAGACTACTTGGACATAATAGAAGGTGGGGGGAAAGACTTCTTCACGGTGTAGCAGCCGAGCTGGGGAAGCCAAGACCATCATTCACAGTGCCAACAACAGCCACCACTGTCTCCAGCAATGAACCTCTTCAGCCTTTGCCTGCAGCTTCCCAGTAACTCAGCCATCTCCACCCAACAAGAAATCCTCTGTCTGCTATGCACCCACTGTAGTCGCCTCCGAGGAAGAACTGTCACCCCAAAATTGCACACGGACAATGTTCTCCACAATTATGGCTCCGGGCCAGTCTGCTCCATCTTCTTGCTCTTCTCAGGGCAGCATCAACCCCAGCCCCTCTGCCAAAGCCAGACAACTTTCCACTGTAGGTGTCAGGGAGGCATGGCATTAGCAGCGCATTACAAGACCTCAGCTTCATGCATAAAGATGGAAACAGAATGTAACAAATGCAATTTTACCTGGGACAGATGCTAATGCTAATCCATTAAGTTACCACCTAACCAGTTACAAGAGTGGGTAAAACCAACCACCCAAAGAAAAGCCCAAATGATTCCAGAGTGGGAATTGCTAGCTGCAGCACTGGCTCCACGCTGAACAACAGCAAACAGCTTTTATTCTTTGGGCTTCAAAAGAAAAGGGGGGATTTTTGTGCTTGAAAGTGACTAATCTGTAAGCAATGCAAACCCTACTACCAAGTAGTGTACACCCCAAAAAAACATCACACATAAAAGTCCTGCCACTTGGGCTCTCGTAATGCGTCTTGCGCAGTCCCAGAAGCATCCATACATATGTGCAGCTAGGTCTGATTATTCAAATCCTGTTGCCTAGTATTAACTCTCAAATCTATATTTAAGCACCTAAGTAGGAATTACTACAGCTTTCCAAAGATCCTAAGCATCAAGAGCTCTTGTTAAGAGCTTACCCAAGTACTGACCTCCTAATGAATCTGTTTAAACGATAACATTCACCTCACTCCCGGTGCGGTGAAATTCAGCACTTCCATGCACTCCTGAACCTCTTCCAGCAAGAGCCGAGCTTGGGAGCGTCCTGCCTTTCATATCAAAACACAGACTACAGGCAAATACACAAGAGGAGCTATTTCTAAAATCCTGCACTGACTTCAGAGTCACTGCACCCTGTTTTAGAAAAGGCTTGAAAACAGCAGAACGCAGGCTGTGCGTTACAGTTTGGTAGGAATTTGGGAAGAATGGTATTTTTTAAGCAAAACATATCTGGGCATTGAACCAAAAATTAAAACTATCATAGTACCAAGTGGAGATATTTTGATATAATTCTCACTCTCTCCATTCCAAAGCCAGGAAGCCTCTAAAAATTTCTGCAAAACTTGAATCTTGCTGTTCTTACAGTCAGAAAGTCAAAAAGTTGCTTTTCCTTTCCACAGCCCGAGTCTTTTCCTTTGCTTAGAAGGGCAAACTCATGTCCTGGAGATGAGCAGAACACAGTAACAATATCCCAACTCACAGAAAAAGGCCAACTCTTCATTTTTCATTTGCTTTTGTGTAATTCTCGTTTTAAAATCAATTTGCATACAAAGCCAGTGTTTTATCTTCATTCTACAACAAACTCTATATTCATCCTCCTTCCTGTTCGAGTTACGAGGAGAAACAGACAGGAGTGTATTTATAAGGCCAATAGTTGCTAAGAGTTTGGGGAGAACAAGGAAGAACACAATATGCAGGGCTGGAAAAGCTCTGCAAATTTCAGCAGCAAGACGGTCATTCAGAATCTTGGGCTACAAGTGAGTAGTTCTGGACATAAATTTAGCAAAAGGTAACTGAAGTAAAACACATTGCAATAGTTCAATAGATATGAAGGACCATACGCATTTAATTGGAATAAAGGATTATCTAGAAAAGATGAAGCTGCTTCAGCAGCATCGCAGGACTAGACAGAAAATAGCAGTGGCATCGTGTAATCTGTAGGCAACAACTCTCCTTGTCAGGAACATCAAGTCCTCTTTCTAGGCCTGCAGATGCAGGAGGTAAGGTCCCAGCTCCAAGCTGAGTCCTCATAAAACCGCTTGCTCTAGTGAAACAGCACTTTATGGACTACTTGACATTCAGACCCTTTTAAAAATTAAACAATACTGATGGAAGTTAGTCAAAAGCTTCAGAATGGATGTATGGATGGCAGGAGAGACTTCAGAATCATAGAATGGTTTGGGTTGAAAGGAACTTTAGGGATTATCTAGTTCCAACCCCTCTTCCATAAGCAGGGACATTTTTCACCGGACCAGGCTGCTCCAGCCCCATCCAATCTGGCCTTGAACACTTCCAGGGACGGGGCATCCACAGCTTCTCTCGGCAACCTGTGCCAGTGCCTCACCGCCTTCACAGCAAAGAATTTCTCCCTAACATCTAAAGTGAACCATCCCTCTGACCGTTTAAAGCCATTATTGGTGGCACCAGTCCCAGGAGTGACCCCTAAGCAACATCGCTCCCTTGTTATTTTCGGTAACTTACCAGTGTTGTGCTGTGCACACATCCCAAGAATACAACAGCCTTTCATGGAGCACAAGAACCAAAAAGCATACCATTCAAATCACTCTGTCATTACCAAAAACTTTAAAATGAACCAATAAATATAGTTAGTGAAAGGAGGGGAGAAAGGATTAATACCATCCCAACACCAGTATGGTTCAGGAATCAGCAAAATGAAAGCACGTCAAGTTTTCCAGAATGGGAAAGATGATCCAACCTGGCAAGATACGGTCCAACTGTGAAGGGTGTAGGCAGTGGAATTAGACCTAGGATTTTGTATTGTCCAAAGATTAGTTTCGAATTTAAAAGACAACAGTTCTGATAAACTAAATTTTAAATGCCCATTCTACAAAAGCCATACTTTTCAGCTCCTTCTTTTGCTGCCACAAGTACCTGCACACACACGGACACGCACGTAAGAAAAGGTGACCTTCCCGTTTATTGTTTAAAATACAACTTTCAGGCCACATGATCACTGTGCACTGACAGTATTCCCATCCATAAGAAATCACCCCTTTTGACATAACGATTCTTCATTTCAAGGGTAAGCACTTTCCCAAGTCTCAAATCTCTTGAAGAAGTTCCTTCTTTTCCTCAAAATACTTCTGAAACCACTCAATATGTTCAACCTTTTGCTTAACACTGAGGTATGGGTTTTTTGAAAGCCCACAGATGACTAGCTCCATGAAGTGGCGGATAGGTCCTTCCTTGGGAAAGCCTTCAAGGTGTTTCTCCAGAAAGATATGTTCATGAAATTCAGCATCATCCTCCATCCCTAACAGAAAGACAAAGGAAAAAAAGACAAAGTTGTTACCATCATATAACAGCAAGTTTAACAAAGTAAAAAATAATATAGTTTGAAAATAATCTTAAATTAGTAAAATTAATGGTTCTGCTCGCATTTCTGAGAATATGTAATATTTAAATCAACTTTCTGGCTGGTAATCTTGATAAAAGCTGATGCTGGGGTGGAAGTAGGAGGAATAATTCTAACCATAAATCAATCTTCTTGCTAAAATCCGGTTTGTTCAATACTTAAAAATTTTGATTCATCATTGGTACCACCTTTTAGATCGCAGGCACTTTCTTAACAAATTTTTAAAGAGAACACTGATTGCCTAAATTCCACGGAGGATTAAAGAATACAAGCTGGTCTTGAATAAATGAGGCAACCTCATAAAGTATCAAATACTGAACAGCTAACAAACACATGTCCATTCCAAGTCATGCTTTTAACATCCTATTGCTATCAAATGGGCACAGAAATTTGTTTTTCTGACATTTTCTGAATACATATGATGATGTAAAAGTGTCGTGCATCTCACCAACTGCTTTTCAGTCATAGCCATCACCAAAGATGATGGCTGTTCAAAAGCCTCCACAGGACATGGGACAAGGGATTACTGGAGATAGGCTAAACTTTTGCTCTTTGTCCTGTGGATTTTTTTGCCGTTGTTCATACTATGATGGTAGAGATAAAGACTCAGAACACAAATTCCTACATAGAGAAAAAAGGCTGCTTTTGCCATTCTTAATTTTGAGGGGAAAAAAGCAAAAGACAATCTGGGATTTGTGATGAACGATTTTTCTTCAGTTATATATGCATGAAAAATTTTATTTGATCCCAAATTGCTTGCACCCTTAAATAAAAATCTGTTATTAGAGAAAAATATTGCACCACTTCCAGATGACAAAAATGAGAAGTCTATACCATACACATGAATATGGTGTACATGTTTTTCTAAGCTACCTAGTTATGTTTTTCTTTATTATTTGATAAAAATTAAATCAGGAGTATTAAAATTGAAGTAATTAAGCCACATAAGTTCTAGGCTTTCTTCTTCAGTAGAGCTTCTACAGTTTCAGAAGAAATGATGCACATCTCTGGGATGGAGAAGTCGCTCAGACTGTATTTGTTAAGTTTGCATTACTTTTTTCCTGCTTTAAACTTTAGGTACTGCAATATCTGAAGGAGCTGAGAAATACCTGTATTTTTCCTAGAAACGCGTGAGCGTATCAATACCAGTTGCACACCACATTTATCTCCATTGTTCTTGAAAAAAGAATGTTTCCTTCTTCAGAAGCTCTCTCCTTGTTCCCTTATGTTGAAAGTTATGATAAAAAAAAGCAGGCAATGTCAGCTTCAGAAAGTGTGTTTCTGCTGTGCTTGGAAAACTACGTCCACAGACAAGAAGCAGTGATGATCCTTTCACTATGCCACCCATGCTGGCTTTCCCCCACCAAGGGGAGGTAGAATCTTACTGTACCTGGATGCTGCTGGTTGCTTCTTCAAACTAACAACCTTTCCAGATTTCCATACTCTTGCTGGTCTCAAAAATCCAAGAGAACTAAACCAAACAAACTCACTACTGAAAGGATCTGAATAATGCTGACAGTAAAATTTGGCCTTCTGGATGCTCTTCTTCTGGGGACAGTGACAGGGTATCAGGAGAGATTGTGTCTAATACATAATTTCACCAATTTTCATCTTTAACCCAAAATAAACAATTTAGAGTCCCACAAAAATGCAGGTCAGAAGGAAATACTACATTATGTATTCTGCTCTCCCTTTTGTCAAAGACCGTGCATGGTTTGGGGAAGAAGTGTTAAGTCCAAATATTTCAGTTAGACCACGTATTTCAGTCCTCAAAAAAGTAAAGTGTGCATCACAAAAAAGGAGACCACAACTGCCCAAAGCATCAGAGGCTGAAACCTCTGGTGAGAACAGATTAGATGAGATAATGACTCCCCTCACCCCTAGCATGCCCTGACTCCTGCTGCAAGCCCGTCCCTCAGCCTCTCTTGCACTTTCCACAGAAACTTAATTTGAAAGAACAAGCATGGCAGGAGTCTAAAGTAGAGGATTTTCTTTTTCAACCTCAAAACAACCTCAAAGACATCCGCTCTCAATACCCTATTTCCAACCCCCCCCCATACTACGAAACAGAAAGTCTAGGAAATTTCTCTCACTAAGACACTAATCCTTCCAAGACATGGCCAACCTTGTCTTAAAGATGTCAATCCAAACACAGATGTTCATCTCTTATAGGGAGTGTTACTGACATGCCATAAAGATGACTGAGTATTCTGATCTAGTGAAAAAATGTCCCTGTCCATGGCAGAGGGTGTGAACTAAATGAACTAAATGATCTTTAAACGTCCCTTTCAACACAAAGTATTCTATCCTTTCAGGATTTTTAGAATTACATCCATCATGCTCTACAGTACGTCCCTAGAACAGACCCAGAGTTAGTAAAGAAACCCCGACGCAATGGTTGTGTAACTTTGCCAACTTTCTTGGCAAGATGATCCAATACTTCTCTGCTGGGAACAGCAGCTCAGCTAAACAGCAACTAGACAGACCTTGGTGAAGTTTTGTCTGCAGAAGCCATCAGAAGCAACTCAGGAATTAATTTTCTGAGACCTTCCTATCACCTGTGCAGTAACAATCTCTGGCCTACCAAGAGCATTTGCTCCTCATAATGAGGTGCTAAGGCAAATTAGCACCTACAATCTGCACTGTCCTTTTTAGCTTTTTGAATAATTACAGTATAAATGCACAGAAACAATAAATGAGGCACAAATAAATGTCTTTCCCAACTTTTTGCCACAGCAATCACGGAGCAGCATTAAAGTTACTTAGAAGCAGGACAGGCAAGCAGAAAAAAGGAGTGAGAACAATGTTATGCAAGCTATACTAATGGTTTGCTAATCTGGTAAAAATTAATCAGAGGCTGGAGAGATGGAGAGGAAAAAAAAGGTAATTTTCTGCCTAACAGTGACTTCAACTGCATTGGACAAGGGAAAGGACACGCAGGTAAGAGCAAACAACACGGGAGTAAGGTGTGTGGGGGGGGAAGACGCTGCTGGCCACTGTAGCAAGCCAGTATGTCTAGCCACATCTTCAGATGTTCACACCAAAATAATTTCAAAAACCATGACCTCGCCCTGGTGCCACAAAGCACAGCACAGTGCCCGGGTGAAGCACTCTAACGAGAACACCAGAGATGCTCCGGAGCCAAGAAAAAGAGTTGTAAGAGGTTGTCTTTCTTTCTTCTATTTAGTTTAAAACTTTAAAGGCTTTCATAATGCTAAAAGTTGAGTATACGTGCTTCCTCAACAGAAAATTTAATTGCGCTTACATTTTTAAAGCCACATGCTTGTGGCATAGAAGAATAATCACACATTTCTGGATACAGAACAAGGTGAAGTAATGTCCTCCCATTGAGGGAAATAGCTGTTACAAAACTGCAAAATTAACAGCAGAAAGAGGCATCTTTCTTTTGCAAAGACACTGAAATTACAGCATGTTGATATACCCGGAGCGAGGTTCTCGAGCTTTTAACTGTGCTTTGACACACCTGACGTGATTAACAGCCTGTGGCTGGCAGTCTGATAGGACAGGATTCACTGACTTGGTATTTCACCCTGAGAGGTGACAGGTTTTGGAAGGCTCCACTGGAATTTTCCACATGACTAGTCTTTGTGGACAAATCAATAAAGATTCTTGTTTTAACTATATGTAAAGACTCTTTGTCCGTTCCCCGCCCCATCCCAGACAGCGCGGTTCCAGCCGCACGGCTGCAACAGGGAAACCATTGCCCGCCAAAGACACTTTGTCAACTGACGGCCCCAGACAGCAGGGTTCCAGCCACATTACAACAACACAAAAACCATTGGCCACAGTGGTTTTAAGCCTGCAAAAACACGACTAGAGTATACTCGGATTGCTACATGATGGAACAGATCAATTCTGGGAGCAGTGATTAAATTCTGTGAAGAAACTGCCAAATAGGATGAGAATAAACATTAAGAAACAATGAAGCGCATTATTCAATTTGCAACTCAGTATAGGACAGATTTTCAAAGACTCCCAGCTTCAGATACGAACCTGTTTTGCTCTCAGTGACTGAATCATTACAAAGCAGTTCTGTTTGATGTCTTTAAAGTCTTAAAAAAAACCCCAAAACCCACAGCCAAGCTCTCCCTGAAGTTATGAAGTCCCCTTTCCTATACTGCACACTTTGTGTAGTTGTTCTTCACTTCCTTAACATTCACTCTCTCTCTCTGCTGGCATAACTTCACAGAGAGGTTTTTTTTTTTTTATGGTAATAAAAGAAAATACTGTGCACAAAGATGCCTAATTAACAATAGATGCCCAGAGTGAGTGAATATTGTGACTGTTTATTCTTATGAAACAGACAGAACAAAGGGAGCAAACAACTGTTTAACACTTGGCCTGCCCAGATATGGAACTGGCAGATAGCTGGTTGGGATCTGGCTAGGCACTTGGTCCAAGAGCCACACCAAAGAACAGAATCAGCATTATAAAACACGCACAGCGGTTTTAAGATTCCCCAACTTCTGCTAGGAGCTTAATTTAAAGAAATTGCAGAGTAAAAGGTATTATGTAAGAGACCTGAACGGCCTTTTGGTGTTAAACACATCACAGGGGGAGGGTGGGAGGGAGCTGTCCCCTTTTTGGCAGCAGCCAGTCCTCAGATCAGCCAAACCACCTGCAAGACTTCACCTGAAGAGTGCCAGAATGAGTTCATCTGAAGCATCTCTGATCTGGGACACTCGGGAAGCTACATTTGTTTACTATCAAAAGCATGACTCATAGCTGAAACACTGTGTTAAAACAGTCAAAGGTCAAACATGCTCCAATTTTCAGAAAAGATAAATTGAGACAGGTAATAAAAGCTCACAGTGCACATACCAACTTCATTGTCAATTGGGAACTCCCACAGTATTCCTTCTTTTGTCCACTGGATCATCTCTTCAAAACCATTTCGGGGAGGCTGTGCAGTTACTGCTGCAACCTCCTTTGCAAACTCCAGATCCCAAATTGTTGGTGAAGACACTAAAAAAGAAATTTTGTAAGGAGATGTCAGCAACCAAAGACTTTTCACTAGCTAAAATGAAGTCCATTAATATCAATCTTTACAGAGACTAATACTTTCAGCTGTGCAAATTTTTCTACCTTAGATACCAGCATCACCTTTCTCCAATGAGAATTCTCTGTTGACATAAAAGTTCATTAAATTCTCAAATGTCTGATGAAAATATATTCTGAACTCCTTGGGGAATATTTCTTTTTATGTCTTTCACATAAAGCAATAATTTAATTTTTCCACAATCATTCTTCAGTTTTGTCTTTTAAAAACTGCAGACACAACAAATTCTGAACTTGACCGGTGCACTGTGCTAAAGGAATCTTACTTCTACAGGAGTTTTCAGGCTCTTCACAACTACATTCTCCTTCAGGGAAACAACTCAAATCTACAAGTGATGGCAATTCCTTCCCCAATGCTCTCAGTGTCCCAGTTTTTGTCTCTCGGGCTCGAGAAATCGTGATTTCCTATTCTTTTCCCAAAGTCAAACAGCTCCTTTAGGGATGCGTCTTTCTTGACGCATATATTTTTTATTTTTTTTTAAATCAAAGTGCACTCATATTGCAGCAGTTACTCTTCTTAAGGAATTCCTGTCCCTCCACCCAGGAGAGCTGGTCACGAGCCCAGACTGAACCGCTTCGCTGAACTGAAGGGAACAAGCTGTTACCACAGGACAGGGAGGGACCTCTGGGAGTGCCTTGGGCTGCTGTTGAGTGAGCTGGCCTAAGCTGCACTCCTCTTTGTTTTCCTGCCTCCCTCTGTTATCAATTCACCCTAAGCTCTTCGGAATACAGATCTTCATGTGAATTCAGATATTACAGTCCACTTGGACTGGATCATGGCCAATCAGCTATTATTTTGCTACCCCTGAGTGTAAGTACTTGAGGCCAATATATAATTTCATCTTTGGCTCAGTGGCTTACAACTCAGCTGAATTAAAAAATAAAATCTTCCCCCCTCCTTTAAGAGAAAACACAATGAAAGGGCAAACAGTATTTTTACATACAGAAAAAAAGTGGTTTCAGGGTTTTTTTTGTGTTAAATCAGAATATACTTAGACAAATTATTCCTTGAGAGGGAAATTTCCAGAACTATACTACCAGGCTGACTACTTCGATTTGAGGGCTGGAGGCAGGAATAAAATATAGCTATAAGACAACATGAGAAACCATACCAGAATGACATTATTGTCCACATCCTAAAGAAACTAATAAATCCTCTAACAGAGGAAAGCAGAAACTAATTTTTCAAGCTTGCAGTAAAGGTGATAAAGACTATATTTTTACCTCTGTGAAACAGAAAATAATACTGACATTTTATGTTAACAGTTACGAAGAGTATTTTCAGGATGCCAATTTCCTTTCCAGTTAACATTCGAGTGTTCAAAATCAGTGCTCAATACTTAAAACAAAACTTGGTTTTCTGTCATCTATTAACAATATTTTAACCCATTATCTCCATTAACATGAACCACGACAGTGAAAACAAGTGAATCAAGGTATCAAGTATCACACTGGTATTTCCCGAGATTAACGCCCCAAAAAAATGTGTGTCATCAGGCTTAGTCAGTAAGCCAAGCAATCAGCTTCCTGGTCCAGAATATATTGCAGATTTCCTCAAGGCTACCTGGAATCAAACAAGGAAACACCATACAAAAAGCTGAAAGAAGCTTACTTCTTAACTTTACTACTACTTATAAATACCATAAAGTCCACTTGCTCTCTTACACAATTTCTACACATTCCAATTTTGTGTTTAAAAAGAAAAGCGCATCTCAACTTTTACCTGAGGTGACTACTATGAGCCATTGTGTCTGCACTCTGTTCATGCAAGAAAGAAATCTTAAATTCTCACCATTTTACCTGAGTAAATTTGATTCAACTCAAAATCCATTTTCTTGAACACCGCTTTTGTTAAGACAGCTAAAAACAAACACTACATCACTCGTTATGTTTTTTACATGTAAAATGGACCAATTTAAAGGATATTGGCAGTCTTAAAAACCAGTAAACTGAATTCCATTCTAATAAACAACTTTCACAGAGGTGGCTGTATTCAGAAAGTTCACAGCTGCCTGAAAATATGCAAATAGCACTATTTGACATTTTACTAAAAAAAAAAAAGTAATCAAATTAATGCAGTTTCAAGTGTAAAAAAAAAGATAAACTACTCAGCTAGAATCTGGCAAAAACTTACAGTTCTACTCTTGAAACAGAAACAAATACTCATCATTTTATAAGATATCAGAGCAGAGTACAGTTTCTGCTTCTGCTGCTGGCTTTACATAAAGTTCTAAGTCACTACACTGGAATAAAGTCTGTTCTTTAAAAGGGCCTCAGAGTAGCTGAGGGAAAAGAGCGTATTAAAGATCAGTGCTAACAATGCAGTCTCATTGTTCACAAAGAAATGGGAGGGAGGGAGGGAGTTCTTTACATGACTTGCCCATATTCACACACACTTAGCCAAACCCAGCCTGTACTAAAGCCCAGTCCTCATGAGTGAAAGCTGTCCCTGCCAGGCAGCATTAAGCCTGTTCCTGAAGAGCTGTGCCATTCAGTGCATATGAAGGTGGGTCACACCTGTTTTGACTTTAGTTTTGGTATCTTTTATCTCACATGAGTTTTGGCATGTGTATTTGGTGCATAAGGAATTGGTTGGGTGGTCACATCCAGATGGTCCAAGGCTCGTGGACCATTCCAGGGCTCTATCCAGACCATGCATTCAATGGTCAAGAACTCAATNTAAGGAATTGGTTGGGTGGTCACATCCAGATGGTCCAAGGCTCGTGGACCATTCCAGGGCTCTATCCAGACCATGCATTCAATGGTCAAGAACTCAATGTCTGGATGGAGATCAGTGACAAAGTGGTGTCACTCAGGAATCCATACTGGGACCAGTATTGTTCAGTGTCTTCATCAACACCACAGCCGGTGGGATTGAGTGCACCCTCACCACATTTGCAGGTGACACCAAGCCAAGTGGTGCAGCTGACACAGGTGAAGGACAGGATGCCATCCAGAGGGACCTGGGCAAGCTCAAGAAGCGGCCCCATGGGAACACAATGAGGTTCAACAAGGCCAAGCGCAAGGTGCTGCACCTGGGTTGGGGCAACCTCCAGCATCTACACAGGCTGGGGGATGAATGGACTGGGAGCTGTCCTGCCAAGAAGGATTTAGGGATAGTGGTGGATAAAAAACTGGACATGAGCCAGCAATGTGTATTCCCAGCCCAGAAAGCCAACTGGAATCATAAACTGAAGCATGGCCAACAGGTTGAGAGAGGACATTCTGCCCCTCTGCTCTCACGAGATCCGACCTGGAATGCTGCATCTGGCTCTGGGGTCCTCAGCACAGGATGGACATGGACCTCTTGGAGGAGGTCCAGAGGAGGGCCATGAAGATGTTAGAGGGGTGGAACATCCCTGCTAAGAGGAAAGGCTGAGAGAGCTGGGGTTGTTCCTCATGGAGAACAGAAGGCTCCAGGCTGACTTTATTCAATCTTTTCAATACTTGAAGGGAACTTGTAAGAAAGATGAAGACAGAATTTTTTGTAGGGCCCATTGCAACAGGACAAGGAGTAGAGGTTTTAAACTGGAAGAGGGCAGATTCAGACTAGACAAAAGGAATAAATTTTTTCAAACGAGGGTGGCAACATACTGGAACAGGTTGTCCAGAGGGGTGGTAGATGCCCTATCTCTGGAAACATTCAAGGTCATCTGAGCAACCTGATCTAGTGGAAAAGGTACCTGCTCATTGCAGGGGGGCTGGAATCAGATGACCTCTAAAGGTCCCTTCCAACCCAAACTTTCTACAATTCTAAACGTACATTAAGAACTTTACAATAGGTCAAGCAAGGTGTCATTTGTCAGCCATAGATGGGATCTTCCCAGCTCCATCTGGAACACTAAACAAAAGAAGACCCCACAGCAATCCAATGTGTAGTCTTGGGTTTCTACTACCCTGCTTATGCTTAGCCACCTGCAGGGCATGTTTGTTTCCTTGGGATCACAGCCTCACATTTCCTTGCAACTCAACCAAATAAGCTGGAGCCAACATACCCATCCTTCAGGCTGGCTTTACACACACAGAAATAAGACTGGCCTTTGTGACAAAAAGCCAGTTATACCCTTCAAATTCACTTACAGAGCACCCTGATCAGCACAGAAAACATTCCATTATACTGCATGGAAGTTTCACTCGGTAAAAATCAGAGCTACATCAAAGTAGTCATTTCTTTTATCAGTCTGAAAGCAGAAAGTGAACAGGTCATGTCTCCTCACAAAAACGAATCTCTTGATATTCTAAAAATGCAGAACTTAGCCTCACTGCATTTTTCATTACTGAATTTCCACTAACCTGTTTTCAGTGCGTGCTCTGGTTCTGTAGAAGTCTTAGTGAATATATTAAGCCTCTTTCCTACTTTGAGACTTCTATAAACAAAAAAGAAAACCGATATTTAGTATTTCACAACACCTCACAACACTGCCAGATAACAAATTAAAAAGCACAAAATATTTTCATGAACTAACAGATCTCTGGAGACAAAAAAAAAAAAAAGATAGTGACTCTCACTAAATCTTCAAGCTTTTAATCAGAGAAAGTGTTTATGACTTTATTATTCGTCTGTAACAGAGCTTCTCAAAACATTTCCGTGTGAAAGAACGAGCATAAATCAAGCACTGTATTTGCAGTCAATTTTAACTGGAATATTTGGGAATTGAACAAAGGTAAACAGTATCAAACCACAGTACTTAAGTGATTTTACAAAGTTGCGACTATCTGAAGACTTGGGTTTTTCCCTGTAAAAAAAATATTGCACAATTCAGGAACGGAAAAGGCAACAGCTAAATCAAGTAATTCCTGCTTCATGACATAAATAGCCCTTTTGGAAGATTATACAGCTACCTTCTCTGCCCGACGGCAAACAGACAGAGTATATCCCTATGGTATATTTTCAATAGCATCACCCTGATTCTCTCTCTTCTGAATATAAACATATTTCACTCGGACCATCTATTTTCAATCACATTTATCATTACCGTAAGCTTATACTAAAAAAAAAAATTAATTAAAAATACAAGAGTTCAACAAGTAATCAATTTTTTATAAATTAAAACAAAACCTAATATCTTTAGAATCAATTATGCTTTTAATCATACCATCTTCCAGGTTTCCACTGAAATTCTAACAGTTCCTACACTTTGTTATTGCATATCCACTGTTACCCTGGCAAGATTTACCCTTTCTGACCTTAAAAATCTACCCTTTCTAGATTTACTGGAGATTTCTAATGGCCTCAACTACTTCTGCAAACCTGCTCTTGTCATATTATTTTTTAGTGATGAAACTACCTTGGATCTATTTCAGCACAGAGCAATCTAGTTACAGAGCCTTAAAAGAATGTTGATTTAGGATTATATTTTCCTATCTGTGTGTAACTCCCAATGACACTGGCCAAAGACACATGCATGTCTTGGAAGAACATTTATTTTAAAACGACAAGTTTAAGTTACTATAAAGCAACATCACTCATTTCATTGCAATGTACTAACTTGACTTTTACTAAGGCATTCTTCCTAATCCATTCTTTTCCTACTATCAGTTGATAAGCAAATCCATTAGATTTTCAGGTATGCAGGAGGGAACTTAGGCCTGAAACTGGAGACAATTCACTCATTACAGGGATTTTAAAAACTATTTTAAGGTGCTGTTTCTGAAGTTATATACCAAGCATAGTTTCACCACACACAGAATACTGAACATCTACTCATCCATAAACTTACGCTTTGCTTTTCCTTTGTTACCCAAATTCTGTCTTCACCATGGATCTACCTAAACGCAAATGATTCCCTCAATTTCCAGCCCTAACCCCCCAGAAAGGGGATTAATTCGCAAAGTAAATTAATCAAAAGAGAAGTTAATCTTACTAAAAACTGCTGGAGAAAGAATACATTGAGAAGGAATGCGATGATGAGCTGACATGGGAAAATTGAAAGACCACAGGCAAGAAAGCAACAGCTTACAGGAGTAAACCAAAAATGTAAGAGCACTCCTTAATTCACTAAAAATAGAGTGGCCACATAATACAGCAGCAATCCAGCAAAATAAAGGTAAGGAGTACCCTGAAATCACATGCAAATTATAAAGTTAATTTCATAGACAATTGTAACATCACAGATAATAAAGAAATCAATTACAGAATGAGGTGGTAATAAATACATTAAAAAAAAATAAACTAACTTTAGTATCACTTTAAAATCCCAAGAGAATGGATGAAACTTTTCTAAATATAGAATATTATTAAGTTTTCCAGATGAAGAAAGCAAGCTTTCAAAGCTTCCATTTCCCAAGAAGTTAAGAAAGTGACATAAAATTGTATTATGCATAGGCAAGAATAATTTAAACCAGTTAAAACAAGCACAATTACATTTCAGCACCAAGTACTTTTAATTATCTAAAATGTAATATTAAAAAAATGCACATTATTTGATTAGCTGGTTACCATTAACTACCTTGTTCTCACAATTTATTTCAATACTAACAGTATTTTTCTTGAAAGATACTTAAGTAATTTCTACGAGCTCTGAAGTATTGCAACATGAATATGTACAAGTAAATTTAAAATACTATCCATTAGTCACTGCATGCTCCTTCTACTGGAAGTGAACAAAGCAAAAATACCTTCTGGAGTCAATAGACTGAGCTGATGATCTTTCAGGCCTTATTCTTTGACCATCCTCATCCAACTGCAAGGAAATGCGACCGGATATCCTCCCACTCCTCTGAGCTGGGGTCTGCCTTTTAACTGTCATTTCTGAAATAACGTTGCTGAAATTAAAAACATGAAAGGTAAAAACTCAACAAATGGACACAGCAAGGAAGTTTGTCATATGTATTAACCAGAAACTCTATTCTCAATTGGTTTCATAAGCTTCTGTGAGACAGAATTATACATTCCTCACAAAATACATCCCTCTTCAATCCATCAAACATTCAAGTCTGATGTTTTAAACCATTTGTTGCATTCTATATATGAAAAGTGCTACTTTAGCCTATTCAATCTACAATGAATGCCTTCATTTAAATTATTTAGTTTTTAACTAAAAAAAAAAAAAACAACATATATCTGTATACCAATATTCACAGAGTGTACCGGGCATGTTTTGCTTGCGCAAATGGGGAATTTCTCTGGGTACGAGAAACAGGCTGAAATAGGGAGGCAAAAATCACCAGTTTTTTGGACAGGAACCAACACTGCCCAGGGACAGAGCTGTGCTGCTGCAGACCAAAAGGAAGCTTGCCTTCACACATCAGCTGACATGGGCCAATCATGCCACCCTAATAAGTAGGTCACCTTTCCTGATCTACTGCAATCTGTTGCATTGCATAATCATATTACAGCATTAACAGACCACATCTTCCTTCGTAATTCTGGAGTGAAAATCATACGGGAAGAGCAAACGCTCTGATCTCTTCCAGCACCGTACGCAGCGCGCTCTGACCGCAAAGGGCAAAGCACAGCCCCTTTCTGCCCCTGCCCGTGAGCTCCCTTCACCGGCTGCTCTGCTGGCTGGGAAAGGCCAAGCTGGCGACTCTTCCTCACAGCCTCCTCTCCACTCAACCACTTCCAGTCACACACAGGCATCCCAAACTGCAGCGCTCAAGTTTTGAGACATAAATATGGTCTCAAAAAATAAAAATAGGCCAAGTCAAAAATACTGTGTTATCCATTTTATGAAAATCTGAAAGAAATTCAAACTATGCTTTTGGCAGCTTAAGTCAAAAGAGATTTTACTGACAAGAAAGAAATACTTCTGGAAAATTGTAAAAGCTAATTGCCACAGAAACACAGCATGATTTCTCTTCAGTCTTAGATGTGGTTTCAAATGGCAGAACAAGAATAGCACAGCTCTTCTTGTACCTACTCTGAAATAAAGGCATCTGAAAACACGTTTTAAATAATTTCATTTTAATTTTAAATAAAAAGCAATCTCAGATTAGTTGCATATCTCACATTAGAAATACTCTATGAAGTGGCTACTGGCATTAGTAAGCTGGTGCTGGGCCAGAGGCTTGACACACTTATGAGGGTCAAAGGGACATAATTCCTAAGGTCAGCCACACACAGCCCAGCCCAACAGCTTGACTCAGCTGTGACCTAAAAGGCTGGTGTGTTCCCGTGCTTCAGGGCAGTCAGGATTGCTCAGAGAAGCTCTCCTCCCTGACTTACTTGCAGTTTTGCACTGTAGATGTGGAAAGACTACACTACCAAGCTATCAGAACACACAGTCAACGGCGTCGTGTTCCTCACCAGGAAATCCTAATGTCACCCCACCACTGGCAGGTATATGAATGTTTCTGGCAGCAACATTCATCACTCTATCACTAAAAGTGCACCTGTACTAACAAAAGTAAAACTACAAAGGTTTTTTTAATGCCTTTTGAAATAAAAAACATCAGTTTAAGAAGTCACACTCCAACCCCAGTCACACTCCACCCATAGTGGTTAGATATTACGTATTACCTCATGTTCCAACACGACATTAAAAACCAAAGTTCCTAAATACACCTGCCTTCCAGAGATGAGAAGTGGCAGGACTTTCATAACAACCACGGACTCTCTCTCTTTCATGATTATCAGCTAATAATTATAATACTTAAAATGGTTACCCAAGGACCTTTGGATATATTCTAGCCAAAGCTCTGAATTACTTTTCTTGTTCACCCAAAACAGGAGCTCAAATTGTAAGGCTGCAGATTTTATTTTGGTGCAGCACTGTTGTGATTTCCATTGAGAGAAACTTCAGCCCACACTGAGAAAAATAAATTCCTGTATCGTTAATATTTTCCCCTCCTAGTGAATGCCCTGTCCTCGTGCTCTCTACAAGGCGAGGAGACGACTGCGTACAACAGTGACCTCTGGAGGTCTTGCCACAACCCTGGAAAAAATAATTTGTACTAAACATCTGGACAACATACAACTCATTACATATTATAAATCACAATAGCAGTAATCAGCTTTTTGCAGTTCAGCACTATGTGGCTCTACTGCTTGTGAAAGCATCTAATTTTTAAATATTGTAAATAACTGAGGAATATACATTGGCTTTTAAAATGCGTCAGTATACTGAATGCAAAACCTTTACAGAAAAAAAATGGAAAGTTAAATTGCACGTATTCTTTTACTGTCAAATAAAACTCAACACAAAATAATCATGTATGAACAAAAGTGAATGCTTCCTAATATATCAAAACCATTTTCATGCATTTTGTGGATTGAGGTATCATGGAGCATAAATCATGCAAAATCAAGTCTGAGGGCTGCTGGGCTTTGTAAAAACAACATTTTTAAACACTAGTCAGAAACCTGAAAGTACTGTACTTATCTCAAAGAATTAAAAGGTCAATCCTAACTCTAAAAGGTTACTACAACCAAGTTTTTTGTCATGAAAATCAGAACAAATTGCTGGCTTTTCTTGAAAATGCACCCACTGATAAGAGTTTCTGTTAGCTAACTCTTAAGGAAGAAAACGAAAACTTTTCAGCAAATGGCGGCAGGAGGAGGAGTGTATCTGCTGGGGGAAACAAGCTAGGTCACAAAGCCGCCTCGGGGAACAGAACTTGCCAACTCAGAGCACAGCAAGCCAGCCATGACATTCCAAAAAGGCTGGTTCTGGTTGAGGAAAATGCATTTTTCTAACGATAGTGCTTGATCCACGAGCATGTCATAAAATATTGTAACATCATATCTTAACCCACCAATCAAAAATATAGAGGCACTATATAGCTGCAGCTTTTAAATTTCTGAAGAATTTAAACTCTCTTTCAAGAGAAAAAAACCCTTTTTGCTTTGACTACGACTTCCTTAGTCACCGTCTTTCTTCCACTGCAGCCAGAGCTGGGTCAGTGCTTCAGGGAAAGTGCCATGGGTGACGAGAGAGCGAGCCTGCGATGCCAACAGGCAGATAAACCACACCTAGACAAGGGCATGTGCACCCTCAGGAAGGGAGACAGGCACATTCCAGGTTAGCCACTGCACAGATTAGCTCAGTCAGTATCTCCATGCTTCTCCAGCATCTCGGGTACTCAAGTACGTTCAAATTACATTTAAGTTGGCCACCCACAGTCCATGATGCTATTAAGACATTTGTGTACTCTGCCCTTCTAAAGGGCCCAGTGACAGAGAGGGAACGAGTTCCCTCGTAATTAACAGTTTAATGAACATATGCTCCACATAAACAGTCCTCATATCTGAAGAACAGATATTTTGCTTAATGAAGTTATTCACTGAGCATTGTACACCCCAGTCTCTGTGCAATCATCTAACTCAACCTGCTTGCAAGCATCTATCTCTTTCTTCCTTAATTTCCACTCAGGCAGACATCGGCCACAAACACCATTAGCTCTGTTTGCAGTACATTGATAATCATCCCGGCAGATCCTTTACTGATCCCTACAAGTAACAGTACACGTAACCTACAAATAATAATAGATGGGTCAAGCTCACATCCTCGGTTGGGACAAATTCACCTCCACAGAATAAAACTAAGACAGGCAGCTTGCAGCTCGCACTGTAAACAGACATAAAGAAAGGTTGCACATTCGTAGGTTGGTAAAGATCCACTTTTCTGTTTGGTTCAGCATTTCACCTGGATTTAATGCCTTATTTTCTGAGTAGCTATTTGAATGCTAGCTGAAAAAAAATAGAATGAAAAATCTGTCTTTAGCCATCATCCAAAAGAGCCGTATGCACAACTGTTTGAGTTTCCAAACAAATGTTTCTCATCTGTTTGAAAGCCACACTGGAAACAGAGTTAAGCCAAGAGATGAGTTTCATGCGTTGACTGGAAAGTTTTGAAAGGAAGGGTGGGGCTAGAAACAGAGCTGCTCTAGTTCACTTCTGCAGAGCTGTCATGAAAGTTCACCAGTCCAGACAGAACGTCTGAAACGTCTACAAATCCATCCATTGTGTGACAATTTTGGAAGCCTGTGGCAAAAAAAAAAAAAACCAAACTCACAAAAAGAGCTGTTATTTTGCTAGTCTGTCCAAGAAAGCAATGATCCTGAGCATGAAAGCAATTCTGTTTCTGCAAAACCATTTTAGAAAGATGATGGCAAAATTTACAGAGTTTGGTATAGCCAGATCAATGTTACTAATATTCATTAATCCCAAGGATAAACTGCCCAAAGGTACCTTTTAGGGCCATCTTTCAAACACAGAAGGTAAGTCACCTTCAGGATGACATTGCAAAATCAGAATTTCAAACGTAATTGAGAAAAACAATCAATACACAGACCGTATGTTAATAGTGCCCCCCTTCTTCTGTTTGTCTGTGGTTTCTTCATGTCTTCTTAGTTGTGCAAGGAGTTCTGATTCTGTCTGTTTCTTGTTGCGTGGAAGGGAAGATGCAACTGCAGAAGCAGCCTTCACCAGTTCTGGATTTAAAGGTTTGCCTCTGTAAGAGACACAACAGATACAGAAACAAACAAACAAAAAAATAAAAGCTTTTAATATATTTGAATTGTCATTTCTGTACTGTCATTTTAGATCTTAATAACTCAGAAGCTGGTCAGCTATTTTCCCAAATGGGGGTGTCCAGTGGAACAGGCAGGTTTGCCCCATATTGCCCTAATCATCAAATGCTGAATGACTCTGACGAGCTCTCGTTCCCCAGCCAGGGGAAATGGCAGCCCTGTGCCACTGCACAGCCCCTCGGACACACAGCTTGAAGACCACTGGCAGCACAGACCTGTGGGGTGATAAATATGATGTAATACACTGTGGACAGGAGCAGCTCCAAAGACTTGACTTAATTCCTAATTTTTTTTTTCTTTTTCCTCAGTTTCACTGTATTTTATCGGAACAGTATTTCCCCTCTCCCATTAAAGTAACTTTCCACAGGCAGGTGCTAATGCTACCTTTCCACAGTCTCACTGTGGAGAAAGGCAGCACATGGTAGACACATATAGCACCTTTTGCCCAGATTCTCCCCTGTGATTTACTCCAGTCTACAACTGTGTACCACACTCCCTTACAAGTCTCTTTTCCACTGCTGGAAATGGCATTTGATGGTTTATTTTGCCCTAAGTAATGAAAAAAAATTGAAATAAGGATAAAGCAGGCTAAGAAAAGTTTGCTACACTTTACCGTTGGGTGTCTTCTGTAGTTCCCTGAGGCACAGAACCTTCACTGTCGGGGCCTTCCAGCTTGTTCAGGACTTGCTTTTTGCTCTCACTGGATTTCAATTGTTGGAGTTTCTTCCTGTAGCTCACTTCCACTTTCATATTACCAATAATGTCTAACAGCTGCTGCTTTGGTGTTTCTGCTCCATCCTTCAGGCTCTTTGATGCCCCTTCAGGTGTGCTGTCTTTGGAGGCAGCAGATTTATCTTTGTCAGTAGAAAGCACGCTGCTTGTGCTGAAGAGTTCCTGTTTGCTAGATGATATACAAAGTTAGACAACAGAAGTTACAAAGGGGGTCCAAGGCTGAATTTTGTAAACCTACAAAAAACCCCAAAACAACAGTTTCAACTGCCTAGGCCCGACTGAGTGCAACCCAAGGATGTTAAGTACATGTCAAACTTGCACCTTATTACTTTTGAGAAGGGCTGGGACACCATTTCAAACTCTTGATTACTTACGGTTTCCTCATCACAAATAGGAAGTAAACAACTTTACACGCTGTTTATTTGCGGAGGAAATAATACAAGAACTTAAAACTTTTAAAGTATTCCTGCATTAGGTAGCAGAGAGAGCTTGAATTTACTGGTACCTGATACTTAAATTCATTAGTACTATAAAAAACTCACCGAAACTCTTAATATGAGTCAATAAAGAGATCGCTCCCAGCCACGTGAAAAAAGACTGTACACAAACACTTAACCTCACATGTTTTCACACTTGTGGCACTACTACAGATCACATTCCCCTACTCTGCAACATGGATTCTGCTGCAAGATAACCCAGTAACAAACAGAAAAGTTATTTGGGTTATAGCTCCTCTACTTAGTTGAGCACATCACTGCAAAGAAGCTGAAACTGACACAGTGCAGCTGAGGATGTGAAGCCAGGGACAGCAGGGAGCTGCTCAGAAGATTCTGCAACACAGACACGGCTGCATTCTCTAGAAAAACCACCATAAAGTTCAAAGAACTGTTCTGTACAACATTCTAAAATGAAGTGTTTAAACCTTTACATTCACAACAATTTACTTTGGTTTAAAATCACCAAGTTACAGAAATAAAGAAAAAAAATTATTTATTTTGATTCAAGATTAAAAACTTCCATAGATCTTAAAACACTTCCACAAATCTGAAGGCATTGTGACATACCTCTCCTCCTCACACACACTTGTCTTTGGCTAAAAAAGGAAAATCTGCCAGTTTCAGCAGGCATCACACTTTGGTCACTCTGCACTTAATAAATTGTCAGCATCAAACCCTAAATTTCAGTGCCGAGAAGCAAGAGGAAAATTTAAGGAAAGCTTCAGAACTTCATTACTGGGAAGACGGCAGGAGCCCTGCTGTTTTACACTGCACTGTTTGCCATAGGTCTTTAACAAGCTCCTATTTCGTTAATTCCGGCTGCATGCTCCTTGAAACTGTGTAACCATTCGGAAATCACAGACTGTTGAAGGGTTGGAAGGGACCTTAGAGATCACCCAGTCCTACCACTCCCTGCCACAGGCAGGGACATCTCCCACTAGACTGGGTCACTCAAGGCTTTGAACACTGCCAGGGTTGGGGCATCCACAACCTCCCTGGGCAACCTGTTCCAGCATCTCACAGGCCTCAAGCAAAAGCACTTCTTCCTAATACCTAACCTAAATTCTTCCTCTTTCCATTTGTACCCATTCCTCCTGATGTAATTTGTACCCACATTCCTGACGAAGAGTCTCTCTCCAGCTTCCCTGTAAGCCCCCTTCAGACACTGGAAGATTGCTGTGAGGTCTCCATGCAACCTTCTCTTCTCCAGACAGAACAGCTCCAACTTTCTCAGCCTTATCTTTGTCCACAGCGTCAGAAAAGCACAGCAAGACAGAAAGCCTCAGGCACTTAAAGCCAGCACTGCAGTGCAGTTTGCATCCCGGTATTTCACCTACCATCTAGTTTGCCTTCTGCTGGGGAGCTTGGCCTCAGAAAGCAAACACAGCTACCAAAGAACCCGAGCTGCTCTGTACATGAGGCCATCACAGCATCGGTGCATGTTCAAAAATATCGAGGAGCTTTGAAATAAAAAAAAATAAGTGAACGCACAACTGAGCTGTCACCAAAAGCAGTTTAAAATCTTTTAGTAAAAACGAAAAAGAACTCCCAAATACTGCTCTTAGCCCGTGCTTTGGGCAAGTACAGCAATGCCCAGCAGGCAGCGCCGCTCTGCTGATACAGGCTGCAAAATTGTGGTCAGGTCACACATGCGGATCGCTCACACCGCTCCGAGACGGGAAGGCCGGCAAGGCAAGCAGCACGAGAAACACGGCCCACGCCACTCCCCTCCACCCGACTCCATTCCCCGGTGCCCCCTGCCCACCGGTGACACCGCCACCCAGCCCCGGCAGGACGGGCGAACCCCGTCCCTCTGAAGGCCGCGCCTTGGGGCACGGCCCGGCCTCACAGCAACGCCCGGCCAGCGCCGGCACCGCCGGCCAGGCGAGGATGTGGGGAGGACGGTACCTGTGGGGCCGGCCGTGGGGCCGCGCTNGCGCTCCCGGCGCCGCCGGCCGGGAACAGGAGCCGCGCACGGGCGTTCCGCGCAGCAGCGTTCCGCCCGGCCCCGCCCGGGTTTGCTCCCCGGCAAACCCACCCCGGACACGGCCAGCCCCCGACAGCTTTGCCGCTCGGCGCCAGGAGCTCGGGGGCCTTGGGGGAGCACTGCTCCTGCTCTGCTCAGCCCTGCTGAGGCCACATCTGGAGTGCTGTGTCCAGCTCTCGGCTCCTCTGTGCAAGAGAGACATTGGGTTAGGACCCACATCTTTGTGAAAAATGGCTCAAAAATGTCCCCAAGCCTTCACTTCATCAGTGCAATCTACTCTGGAAAGGCCAGCACTGTCCCGCCTCTTGCAGCTGACCGTAGCACATCATTACACAAACCATTGTCCCCTGCGTAAAGCCTTGCCTGCAAAAGCCATCTCACCTTCTTTCCATGCCCACCCCCACACGGGACTGTCCTGCTTGACCCTCCTCTCCATCAGCCTGAACAACATCCACTGCAAGGTGCTGGGTGAGTTTGGATGCTTCTGCAGCTCTGGCTGCTATTCTGGGACAATGCTTGCCAAGAACTGACATTAATCCTCCTGGACAATGAGGATTTCCATAGGAATTAGGAAAGGCAAACTGGCTTACAGGGAGCAAATGGTTTGCCCGTGGTTGGCTGGAGATGGTGTAGGGCCCAAGAGACGGCCTTGGACTGCTGGTGCCCTGCAGAATGGGAAGAAACAGACCTTGCAAAGGGAACCCTTTCCTTTCCTGCCTCAGACAAGTTTCCATGGCATCCCCCTGCCAGCTGTCTATCTCCCAGAGGTTACCCATCTCTCCACTGCCAAAATACTCTGCTGAAGAGGAGTTGTGCCACTCTGTCACACAGTGGACCGTCACATCCCAAAGTGAATCACACACACCCCAAGCCAGACCCCAGAAAGCACTTCCACACTCCTGCAAAGCACTTACAGGCCCAGGTCTCTGCACACATGTCCCATTCCTGTCATGCCTAAATCCTTAGAGGGGAAGCTTGAAGTTAAGCTCCAAACAAATTGATACCTCAACTTAGGAGAGTCTCTCGGGAGTTATGGCAGTTCCTCCATGGTCTCCCTACACACACAAGCTGTTGTTACTTCAGGGGATGCAATTCCTAAACAAATTCTTCTTTAAAACAAAAAAAGCCCCCCACAAGAGCTGGGCGCACGGACACACAGCCCAGTTTGGCCGAGTGGCCGCGGGTGCAGGCGGCGGAAAGAGCCGCGCGGTGGCGATGTGCTCGCTGTAGTGCCGCATCCCGGGGCTACAAACGCTCCCCGACAGCGTTCCAGGACTGTCACCGTCTCCATCTTCTACACGGGGGCCAGGTAAGAGCAGATCGGGCCCGGTGGTCTGGCCGAGGAACGTGGCCATGAAGATGTAGCCTGAAATGCTCCAGGCCTGATGTTTCGCCTGGCGAACAGTTACGGCCGGCAGCACGTGGTTTAATGGCATCTTAATCGCAGGCTTCGCTGCATTAGGAATTTAGATGGCTTTCGCCATCTGGGTCTTCCAACAGTGCTGCAGTCCTGCCAAAAAAGAAGTCAGCACACAGGTCAAAATTCTTTGCAACGAAACAGTAATCTCTAAGTATTGCAGGTTATTTGAGATGCACAATTAACTCAAAATCACTAATTACAACAGACTCGGCAATTTTTATTTTTTTTTTTACATTAAAGAAATTACAATCCAGTTTCTAAAACTATTTGTAACCTAGGCTGTTCTTCCTTAACAATTGCCACACCTGGAGTACTGCATCCAGCTCTGGGGTCATGAGAACAGCAAGGACATTGACCTGTTGGAGCAAGTCCAGAGGAGGAACATCAAGTTCATTAAAGGGCTGGAGCATCTCCCCTACAAGGAAAGGCTGAGACCATTGGGATTGTTCAGCCTGGAAAAGAGAAGGCTTCAGGGTGACCAAGATGCAGCCTTCCAGTACCTGAAGGGAGCCAACAAGAGAGCTGGAAAGTGGCTTCAAAGTGAAACCACTTGAAAGAGTAGGTTTAGATTCGTTATTAGAAAGAAATTCGTCACTGTGAGGGTGGTGAGGCACTGAAACAGGTTGTCCAGAGACGCTGTGGATGCCCCTGGAAGTGTTCAAGGGCAGGTTGGATGAAACTCTGAGCAACTCAGCCTAGTGAAAGGTTTCCCTGCCTGTGGCAGGGGATTTGGAACGAGATGGCCTTTAAGCTCCCTTCCAACCTAGGCCACTCTATGATTCTAAGATAAATCACTTAAAATTAATATTTCAAGAACACAAACATATAAGAAAATAAAATATGAACCCTGCAATTAATTAGAAGTGATGGAAAAAAAGATACATTTAAGTTTATAATTTTATTTATGCTGCTTTTTCCTTGGTTTGAGCTTTGAAAGTAGGAGCCACGGGAGTCATCAGTTTTATTGGGTGGAAAACACCATGGATATAAGCCGAAATATGTAGTAGGTCTGCGTGTCTCAACCCATGCAAAAACATGTGCAGCTCAACAGGGATTACAGGGCATACAGCGCTTCCCAGAAACACTGCCTGCTCTGGCAGAGTATCTCAGGTATGACTGATCACTGATTATGGCTACTGCTCATTCACCTTGTCACAAACTGTACAGTGTCCTACTGCTTTCAACCAGACATTGCTCCTGATGAGCCTTATTGCAAGCACTTCAGGTAACTGCAAATCAAAAGGGAAAAAAAAAAATGTTGTGTAGTTTCAGCTAAGAAAAGCAGTATTAGCCCTCGCCATAGTGGTTTAGGTCACTGTATGCCACCTCAGAGATCCGAAAAGCCAGGATCATGAAAGTGACAGCTTAGGAGAGTGTCTCAAGAGTCACAGCAGTTCCTCTGTATATACAAATTGTTATTATTTCAGGGTACGCAATTCCTAAATAAATCCTTTAAAACACAATAAAAAAACCCCAACAACAACAACAAAATGACCCAACTAAAAGGAAAAATAAACAAACTTTTTTTAAAAAAAAAACAAAAAAACCCCAAGAAATAATAATAAAAAAATGTTTTAATTCATTAATTCAGTCGCATCTTGTTCAGCAAGCTGAAACACAGCCCAGCCCCAGCTTAAACAGAGCCCGGCC